>UPTC01000008.1:0-139041 GCA_900537255.1 Acanthocheilonema viteae | reverse complement strand
GTTGTTGTTGTTGTTGTTGTTGTTGTTGCTGTTGTTGCTGTTGTTCTTGTTGTTGTTCAATTTTTCATCACTCCAGCAATCAATATCTTCTACGGTGGGTGTAGCTCACATTAAAAATGGATATTTTTTGAATAATACGCATTCCAACTTCTCTCTAAAGTACCATTCATTCTTCGTTTTTGTTTTTCTTGATTTATGTATGTATTTGTGTGCTGCCAAAAAAGGATTTTGTCGTGCCTTGATGATTTGATTCGATTGGCAAAATCGACACTGTGAATATTTGGGGAAAATCGAGTTCTTCGACTTGTGACTTCACTGGACAACTAGATTTCGCTGCAGTCTCTGTGATTGTTACTATTCATCCTTCATTCACCTTCAAAATTTTCTGCCCTAACAAGGAATTTTTGGGCCTCGATGTTATTGAGATATTTCTTCCTATGCATTACGACGATTATTTTTTGTAAGTTTCATATTTCATCATTTATCACTTTTGCTTCCTTTTATCCCTTCTCTATCTTTTTCGGTTAGCATCATTAGATGAGAGAATATTTAGTTGATCGCCACATACTTCTCTGTTAACGGGAAAAATTGATTGTTGTTGTATACGGTATGGGAAGTTATCACCTTATTGATAGAAAATCATCAGATGTATTCGATTTGTATTGATGCCAATAGTATCAAAAACCTTAATCTCTTTCCAGAGATTTTTTATCCATCTCTTTCTGATATTCTCTGTCATCTTTTATTATCGCTGCTAATCATTCCATCCTAATATTTTTTTTTCCGTATACTTCCATTAGTAAGATGTTTTTTAATTTTCATATGAAAAAAAAATTCGTTTCTTCTACTTAAAATAAACGGGAAAACGATATTTTTACCTTTCTTTAAATTTTTATTTTGTTTCTGTTAAATTTTTATTTTGTTTGTGTTAACTTGATAACTTATTAAGTTATGTTAACTGCAGCTGTTTTTTATGCACTGGTTAATTGTTAGTAAGATCAAATGTGTTTCACAAATCAGCATGCAAATATTTGAATTTAAAATTGAGAAGTGCTTGAGAACAATGATCGGAATTTTTCTTCCGGGAATAAGTGCTCCCATAAGTTAGGATACGTCATGAAAATGGTAACGGTTGCGCAATGTAGAAGTGTAATGGACTAAATGTCTCAAAAGCTTGTTTTTTTTGACTACATGGCTAATTTTACCCATGTAGTCATTGATATGCCTCAAATAGTCTAAAATTTGATCAACGGATGGATTTCACGGGAATGGTTTGGCAAACAAGGGTAAATTTTTTATGGTGGTTTATTAGACATTTGTTTCAATCCCTTGTGATTCTCAGTTTTTTTTTTTTGTAACATAATTCTTGTTTCATTTTTTTTTAAAGGTAATTGCCAGCTGGTGCTACGAAAGCTTACAAAAGAAAACTGTAGATTCAATCCATGCTTGAATGGTGGCACCTGTATACCTGGTAAAGTGTCATGCTTGTGTGCACCTGGTTGGATGGGTCGATACTGTCACAGTAAGTGTATTCATGTCGTCATTTTCACTGCAATTAATTAAATTTATCAAAATATTAACTTTATGTGTTTGCTAGTTCCAATCGCTTTTTTCCCTCATTCAAAACAGCTAACAACAACTGCTTAAATCAAATGTAGCTCTTTAAAGGACATTGCCGAAATGTTTATAAAAGTTGTGAACGGTGGGCATTAGAGGATAAATGTGAACAAGTACGCACTCAAACAAATTTCTTCGATATCAATTGTGCAGTGAGTTGTCATCAATGCGTACCGGATCCCAAACACAGTATGGATTTTATTAATTTTATATATTGGAAATTAAAACCTTAAGACTTCAGAAAGAATAACTGACTAAAGTTTGTTTCGAGATTTGCAGTCTTAAAACGAATTAAAAAAGAATTATACAGCATAACAATGACATAATTTCTATGATAGTATAAATTGAAAATTTTTTGCAGTTTTAAGTAATATTCCGGTACCGCCAACATTGGAACCGCTGCATTTTATGGTGGGGCGATGGTATTCAATAGCATCAAAAGGTTTTCGATATCCAACGGATATGTATTTGAATAAATATGAAGAATTGCTTGATATTGTGCCTGCTGAAGTGCCAATGTTTGGAACCCCATCATTTAATTTCACGTAAGCTATTTTCAAATTTTGATACTTAATAGAACTTCAAGGAACAATGATTTTATATATTCATTATCCTCTAAAATTGTTGCACTTATCCGGAAAAATTCGCTACCATCTACAGTTAAAGCTATGGAGATAATGCATACATTAACAAAGCAATACTTGCTGCTATTTGCAAATTTAGTTCACTGAAAATTAATTTAATGCTAGTAAATCTTCCATCAAGCACGTCTTATCTCGAATTTATTATGGTGTGATTAATTTTGTTTTAACTAGGGTTATAAATTCAAATATTTGTATTTGTTATGATATTAATGACAGTATCAAGCTATTATGATGTTGAATGGAGTTGCTATGTTTGCGTGGGAAGTCTGACGATAGTTCATCATTCATGGTTCCAGTTAAAAGGGTCATGTGGTTCCATTGGATAAGTGACGATTTTCTTCTTTACATTAATTATTAAACAAAGCAAATGCTGATTCTCGTTTCACATCTTATTGTTTATCGATACTTTGTGAATGATTCCATTGAACTGATTTGTATCAGATATATTAGAGGTATCAATTACGGTTTGGTTACAAGTAATATGAATAAAGAGTACAATACAAAATTGCATTCACAAAAATTGCTATTGAAGAGCGGAAACGTAGATTTTATTGAAGCGGGAATTCTTATTTTTTGTTTTAATCTTTGATTAGTTTTTTCAATTCTTAATTAAGCTAAATTTCATGATTTTCTCTGCATTTAGCATTGTTTCTTGCTATCATTGGGAAATGAGAATGATAGAATATTTATTTTTATAGAAGTATTTGTCGAAGTGGAAACGATACCCGTGTGATGCGTGGCTTTCTAACACTTAGAGCGAATTCATTCCCAATAGAAGTGGCCGTTTTAAGTTCATCCAATGAAGGTTATTGGAATGTTTTATCAACATATCTTTCAATTTTCGAACAGTGATGAATTAAATTCACAAATAATTCATAACATTACTGTTATGAATTATCATTCATGATGACCACTTTCTGTTAGATAATATATGATGAAGGACCTGCTGACCTCATCGTGACATAGAAGTGGTAAAAGTGAGTATATAGCAGAATTCCAATTTCAGAATTTCATGGGAACTGGACATCACAATGTGCGCGCAGTTGTACACAGTGTTCTACTAATATCTGAATAGGAGGACGGCATTTAAGATTTAGCTTTGACACTAGTAAGATGGTATTAGCTTCACATAGAGCACTCTTTGACGATTTCTTATTAGCGAATGGGATACAAGGAATCGAAGACTGGTTTAGATCGCCATCATAAAAATGCACACCAGTGATTATGCGTAAGAATAAACTGCCTAATAGATTTTAGGTGTTCACAAAATTTATTCATTAGTTTGTAAAGTAGTAGTATTTACTTCGGCAATACAGCGTCATATGCATCCAGTATGAGGAAATATTTCAGGTTTAACTATGGTTGAACTTGGTACGATGAGCAATCATGTTGTCACGCTGAATATAAGCTATATGCAAGTTCATCCTAGTTTGGACAGTTCAATTTTACCTCTTGGAGTTTGTTTTCAAATTCTTTTCTTTTAAATCCTTCACCTCTCTGTCAAGTTAGGCCTGAGCATCATATTACGGATCAATTTAAGGATGTGTGGACTATAGTTTAAGATAATATTTGGGTTTTTGTTAATAAATTTGACAGTATTTATTATCACCACTAATTTTTTACTGTTGGATAGATCGAATATCCATTGTGATGCATATCTTTTGCTATTATTACAAGTAGTCGAAAGAACATCACTGGCTGATTATTTTAATTATGCATTTTATTGCACTCTTTAGTTAAGCTATGAGTGATTTATAGCACACATTTATTTAATCAAGTTTTACTCAAATTCAAACTACTTCAATTTTGGTTTTTCTGATAATTTAAATACATTAAATTGAAGGCGATCAGACGTTTCCGGCGTAATGGACAATTTCTGGAGATGGTTGTTGCTAAACTATTCCCACACAACAAAATTACGCAGTATAAGAAAATGTTCCGCAAGACTCAAAATTATCCCTTATAAAAGCTGCTCACAGTATTAATCTTTGTGAAATTAAACTGTGCAAATTTGATAGCAAAATTAGTAAATGGACTCACTTTTCTTCAGACTAATGAATACATTCATCGTTTCCAATTTTTCGCGCCAAATGTAAATTTTTGGCGGCGATTGGATAAAATTTCTGAATAAGAAGCGAATTGAATTCATAGAAATAAATGGAAATTTTATTACGCTGTTTACATGCATTAATTTCTACTGCTATTTACAATATTTTTCATAACTCTTCCATAGAGTCAATTTATGAAATTCTAAACTATTTATGAATATCTCAAAATTTCAAGTCAGTATTTCAGAAACCACCGGATAAGTAAACTATCACTTAATTGTTTCTGTATTTGTATGGGTATTTTTATGCTCAAATTTCAATAAAATATTGATGAATGATGTTTTACATGTGTCTTATTATCATCTTATTGCGTTTGCCCTCATAACATCACTGCCTTTCATGTGCTAGCATCTCATTTTATTTGCTTTTTTTTTATTTTCAAACTCCTTTTCACGTCTGTTCTTACTTCTTGAATTTCATCCTGCATTTTTTTGTCTTTAAAGTCTTCTTATTTTTCTCATAATTTATGAAATTGGCAGTAGGGTTGAACTGGTTATAATTAAAAATTCATAAAATCGCAAATCTAACTGGAATGTTTTTTCATGCTCTCCTGCTTCAATCATTTTTTTTTCATTCGATCCCTCAAATCTTTCAAAATCTATACGTGTTACAAATCGCAATACTTTAACAAAGAAGAAAAAAATTGTTTTCTATTGCTGAATGGCATCATTTGATTTTTAATTTATGCGCATTACAACGTAATGTTTTTTTATACGATGAAAAAAAAATGTTTGTGGTCGTCTCTTTCACGACGAAAATGATTTTTAACTCAAAGATAAATAGATGAAAACCTGAAACAATTTTGACAAATGATAATAATATTAAAGCATTTTAATAATGCCATTCATTTTAATTTTACAATGCATACCTTCTATTTATTCCGATCCTGTCGATACTGTTTGGATAATAGTTTCGTATTAGTGATAAGATATATTGTTGAAGTTACTATTGATATCACTATTAATTCGAGAATGTTTACATTATGCACAGGTATTTAGGATTTTGTTCCATTTAAGTTGGAATTGTTCAATAGAACTAACAAATAGATGAAGAAACAAAGTGTTGTAAGTACTGCATCAATTAGGACTGGAATAGGATGATAATTTAATGTGAGATTAAGTTTTTACGCGAATCCGATTGTTTAAAGATGGGAATACAAAAATAAGCAAACAAAAAAACTATGTAACAGGAAGGAAAATCTCCAAACTTTCCAAATTTTAATATTTATTTCAATTAGAAAAAAATAGGGGGAAAAAACATAGAAAGGAAAAAAAAACGAGTTGGAAAGTTTGTCATTCCATTTTTTTCTTTTTACCTCCTTTCCCTCTCCTTCTGTTCTTTGTTTTTATTAAAAAGAGAACGAGGGGATAGAGAATGTTACTTGTTGTGACGAGCAAAAAAAACATGCAGTTGATAGTTGAGGAAAGCAGTGAAGTGGTTGGAGGTAAGGTAAGGTGAGGGCGGGGAGTGTTTTCGAGAGTAGTGGAAAAGCTTTGCCTTCACCCAAAGCAGTCAAGTCAACTGACGCCAGTGCATTTTGTTAACATTTTCATCGCAGTGAAGGCAGTATGTGTGTGTGTGTGTGTGTGTGTGTGTGTGTATGTGTGTGTTATGTCATTGTTAGCTTTCCACCGATTTATGGTATGTATCGATTTCGAAATTACTGGAGCAAGTTTGATTTGGAAAACAAACCTTCCAATAGAATGTTCATCTCCTAACAAAAACCGAATCATTTCTTCCTTAATATTCTTTTATAAACGAAATTAGGCCATTTTTATTGTTTAGTAAATAGAATTAAGCATAGGACATTTGCTGTTATTATTGAGTTAACTGCCTAATTGAAGCGTTTAAGTGTTGCTTTTACTCTCTCTCTGTCTCTGCTCCTCTATATCTCTCTTTTCTCTTCTATTTTCTTTCACTTTCGTGACCAAAATTAGTGAATGATTTAAAATAGCTTGCTTGTAATGAAATTCTCGAAGTTGATTGCACGTTGTGAATATGAAGTCGGTGCTCTTTAACATCTTCATTCCATTTTTCTTTTCGCTTCCTTTCTCACTTCATTTCTTTTTTCTCTTTTCTCCCTCTTGATAAGGTTGAAAGATAACCCATCGTATAGTTGCTGCTTCAAATTTACAAATTCCAATTCAATTTTTCTTTCTGTGTTTGTAATAAATGGGACTTAGTGATGGAAGTAAAAATCGTTCACTACTATTTCAGTCAATTATTATTTGGAAAAAGGAAAAAGTACCAGAAATTATTATAGAACATTTTAGCATTCTCATAATTATACAAGAGTAAAGGGAAAAGGTCATTTATACATGTAATTTATTTCAATTTAACAATAAAATGAAATATAAAATAAATCAACAAATTTACATCTGTACGTTCTCTCCAAACGATTGCTTATTGTTTAAATTTTCCATTCTGTGATTATTGCTCATATATTATCTGTTTTTGCATTGTTTTATCAAATGATCTGATGACAGACGATGACAGATATGTCCTCATTTGATAACATTTCTTACGTTTATGCATTATCGCTTCCAGTAATCTTTCTCTCATTCGTTTTTTATCGAATGGATTGTGATAAACGAAATGAACGATGAATGTAAAGTGACATGTAAACTTCCGATAGATGGGAACTGTACCATACAATCTGATAGTTCATAGTGCAAAGGAGTGTATTATAGCCATAACGCAGCCACAGCAGCAACACCTGCTCCTTCTTCCTGTCAACACACACATACATACACACATCTATGCCAACATACAACACTCCTATATTAAATTCTGTTTTCTTGCGAAATTTTCATGTGGCTTTGCAATGGGCCAGTTGATCGACCCATTGATTGCAAAGTTTCTGTCTGTAATTGATTGAGCTTCCTTCCATAGATTTTAGACGCATTCTTTCTTCCTTCCTCATCTATCATCACTTCACTGTTAAAATGCTTGCTGTGTTAAGAGAGATAAATGATACCTATAGATAACTCTTTTACCTGTTCATACTTGCTGCTATCCTAAAAACAGATTCTCTCTCGCAGCATATTTCTAAGTCTCTTTTTATATGTCTATGAACGTATTCATACGTATTGCAGCTTCTCTTTCAGCACCAACCGAAGTGAATGCCTTCCGTACCTTTCCATCCTTCCGTCCGTCCGTCCGTTCTTTCATCTGTTCGAAATCGTCTGCTCTTTGCAATTTCCGTTCTGCAATTACACATTGTCCAAGTAGTCATAATGATAATGCATATATGTGACATAAATGTTTGATATATTTCGAAAAGAATTTCTACCTTAATTGTTGCTTTTATTATTTAATGTATTTCCTTCATTTGACTTCAATTTGAAATTACCTATGTAAATGCTCATTGACAAAGCCAAATCGATCACTGTTAAACATACTTAAATTTCAAGCTTCCCCAAAGGAAATCTTACACTTTCAATTAACTTTTAATTAATCTGTACCAAATACGATTGCTTATTGATTCAATTATTAAAAATAAAGAAAACGAACTTATCATATGCAAACAAACAGATAATCTAAGCTCTAAAAAAATAAAATGACGATATCAAGAAACGATAAGTGATGATCAGAAGTAGGAGACGGAAGGAAAGAAACTAAACGGAATAGTAGTTTTTTGTTTTGCATCCAATAATAACTTTCTGTATGTGACAAATTATCGTTAATTTGGAATAATTTGTTTTGTAATATTACAAATATTTCGGAATGAATTTTAGGATGCGGTTGAAAAAATTTATCGCATTTTCGGAATTTTTGATGAATCAAATATCATTAGTATTTTTTGCTAAACGAAAATCAGTCGATAATTTTGTTGCTAAACGTTACATTTGATGAAGCATTGCTATGTATTATTTGGCAGTAACATACTCAGAATTCCAAGTATTTGCTTGCTGTATGCGGAGAAATCTATCGAAAGTTTGGCATTTTAATGTCCAATTTGATCGAGCTGTTAGTAGTTTCATCATTTCTGAGGCGCTGTCGAAGATATTTGTTTTTGATTTTTACTATGTAGGAGAAGGATGAAGCTGAATGATGATGAGTGGTAGGAGAAAAGGGAAAGAAAGAATTGAGGGAAACTGGAATGTAATTTAATTTGATTCTCTCATGCCACTAACAAACATTTCTTGTCCACCGCTGTCCTTCATTTAGGCCATCAAATCCCATGCAGAAAGACACAACACACCTTTCCCCTACCTCATTTCTAAGGCATCTGATGTCAATGTCCTATTCTTGTCGTGACCTTTGAAAAATGTACACACATTTCTAAGCTCTTTAGTATCATTCATCCTTTTAAGCCTTTCCAATTGCTACGTGAAATACTCTCACCGTTAAGGTCAACATTAACTGTAAGGAGAATATTTTATAATTTGTAACGCCAGATTTCATTTCCTCAGTTTGTGTACACTGCTGGATAAAAAAGAAAAAAACTGTGATTCATACTTAGCATTACGTTTGTTATTACATACGAATTTCGCCTCCTTATCTATTAAGCATTTTGCTTAAAATTAAATCCATTTTTTACGGCTTTACTCGTCGTTTTATTCCGTTTCGTTTATACAATGCTTTAATGTCCTAATGTTTATAAAATCAATTTCGAAATTTCAAAAAACAAACTAGAGAATATAATTAGTTCAATAATCCCTAAGAATGCCGAATGCAATGTCTTAATTTAATGTTCTGAATTGAGTATTTTGCAGTGCAATGAATTTCTCGTTCCCTCTTCTTTTATAATATTGATGTGTTCCTTGATATTACTGCCGTACTGTCAATCTTCCGATTTAGTGATTTGCCGTCTTATTTTCTTGCAATTAAAATCAGAGATTATATTTAAGATATCAATTAATATTATCAATTTTCACTTAGGTACTGCATTCCTCTTATGATCTTCTTGTTTCCTAAAGTCATTCAATTTCAAAGTTTACATAGACTTTTTAAAATTAATATAAATAAGATAATTATTAATCAGCGACATTTTACCGATCAAATAAGATTAAAATTTTAAAGCGGAATAATTCAATTGAATGATTGCAATCAAAATGAGAGGGAACTGAAACTAATCCAATTGAGAAATGTGAGAAATATTTGTAGTTTCATTTCGAATAAACTTGAGTTTATTCCATGCAGAAAATGAACAGCAAATAGATCATGTTAATAAGCTAAGGTTTACCAATCTTAAGCTCTTCTTTCGGTTCCAATGTTTGTTTTATTAGTCATGTTTAATTATGCAGGGAATGTATTATTGACAAAATAAGGAATTACTGTTGAAATGTTGGCGGAATTTCGTTTTTTTTTCTATTTGTTTAAATTCTCCATCATATTTATGAAAGTAGACTTCACTTCAAATTTAATTAGTTGTCTATCAAAGGTCTTTTTTTTGCTAACGTACTATAATTTGGGGTGACAAGCTTTCGTATATTTATGAATAGTTTATACAGTTATTTCAGTTATATTATTTTTTTAATTCTTAGGGCAGTAGATGGAATTTTGAATTGGAAAGCTAATCACTTGAAAGAAGTGGAATCCTTGTGACTGGGTTAATGAATCGAAAATTAAACTTTAAATCCTGTTTTTTGTTTTTTGTTTTATTTTCATTATTGTGAAGTGAAGTATGTACGCGTGATTTGTTAGGTAAACATTTGTTTGAAGCTGAACATAATAGATTTGAATTAAATTTGTTAAATCGAATATTTATTTTTATTATTCTCTCTAGGAAAAACAGGAATTATTCATGTGAGTACTGTGTTACCACTTTCATTCTATTAGGAAAAGTTATCGAGTTTTTTTCTTAAATTTTTAATTGATAACTCGTTTTTTTCTTGATGTGAAAAAAATATATTTTTTATTTAATTAATTAATTTATTTCATGTACACACAAACATATATGTATTATTTAAGCTAAAAGTAATATTTTGGAAATTATATATATACATAGGTGAATTGTGATGTGTTATTTCGTTTAGAATATGCACTTTATATTCTATGAAAAAAAGAAAGAAAAACAAAAAAAAGAAAGGAAGAAGAAAAGTTATATTCAGAAAGCCATTGAAGCAAATGTTAGTTTTGTGAAACAAACGAAAGGAATTGAATAAAATTTTACTGACATGTTTTTATGTCGTCGAGTGCAAAGAACAACTGGCCTTCTTGAGAGAAGGAAAGCATTAAAAAGAAGAAAGAGCTAACCTTTTTTCTCTGATTATTATTGATATTAATTTTGCATAATTACTTCTAGCTATTAAGTATTATGCTGTTAGAATTGGATGTTTAATTTATGCCTTTTTCTTCGGATTAGACGTTTTATTTTCTGTTATATTAATATATAACATAATTTATTTGGCTGATATTCATTCGTAACATTATCATTTAATGGTTCTCTGCTACTCAAGCTTGCATTCCGGAAATTTGTTGGTTGCAGTCGAGAAATTTGAACCATCACTAACCTCTGTTATAAATGCATGCTGTTCGGACAAATCAAAGAGTTTGCCGTGATCTTCAAATGTGCTACCTATTTTTTATTTTTTTAAAACTCTAATGGAATATTTCCTGATATTATCCTTTTACTAGGCTTAACTTATTTGTAAAGTTAATTGAGCCAAATGCATTGGCGGAATTTTCCGCATATTCTTACCGTATTTATTTCTGGAAACGCTGAAAAATTTTTAGGCATTGCCATCTAACAATGGTAGTCTTTCATCATGTTTACTGAAACATAAATAGGCACTGTACCAGCAACTACAAACCATGACTTGAAGGTGCGATAACACAGTACAAATTCAATTATTGATTTTGAATTTGTATAATAATACGTTTTTCTTAGCTTTAATTTTGCACTTTAACTAATGCTTGCGAATCGAACCTTTATTCTTGCGGAAAATGTTCCGCTGCCTATTCATCATCTGGAAAGAAAGTTTAAAATATTGCATTGCTCATAGTTTGATTTTAGGCGAAGATATCTTACAAGTAGCTATTTTCTTCCCATCATCATTGCATTAAAAACAAAGGACTGAAATTTTTCTCATTGTAAAATTTCCCCTAATTCTAAGCCAAATCAAATGATACTGTTTGTTGGAATACAAGCTATCCCAGAATTTTCCGTAACTGTTATCTTGAAGAAATGAAATGAAAGAAAAAAGAATCTCAAATATTTCAACGAGATTGATACTATACCTTTCCTGTTCCAACTGTTTAACGGAAATAGAAAAAAAGAGAGGATTGCCCATTTTCATTTGTGCTTTGATCTGTAAAGCTTTCCAACGAAATCAAAATCATTACTTTGTTGTCGACGCATAAAACTTCATTAAATTGCTGTTTAGACATTCCGCTGGCTTATCAGTGCTGTTTTTCTCCATCAGTCAACTTTTTTGCTTCAAATTTTGGAAATGCTTTTCAGTTTTTCCATTTCTTTTTTCATGAATCGAGAAATCCGTTATAATTTTTACGAATAAGAATTCTGTGAATGATAAGAAATGTAGATGATATGCAGGTAATATCATCGTTTTGTTTCAGTCAGTTTAGTTTTGAATTGGTAACTATGAAGTTAGTGTGAATGATTTTGGATTTAAATTAAGATCAAAAAGTTAGGAATGTAAGTGATGAAAGTGCATGGTTCATCCAATGGTAAATGATCTCCAGCAAAGATCCCCGGAGCAATCAAGGCTTCACCTTCGTCCTCAATTATTATCGTAGCCGAGGAATTTTTTCTAAACTCAACAACAATTAATCTAACTTTAAGCAATTTCAGTGAGATTTAGATCAAATTTAAATTTTCATTTAATGCAGGAAAATGAGGAATTTTTCTAACAAACTTACAAATGATACTTTTCGTTGACAACTAAGAATCGAAATTTTTTGAGAACAGCACTACTAATTTTTTTTTTCAAAAACTTCACACTCCGAAGATTTATAATGAATTAACCCACAAAATTGGCTGCCTATATTTTAATGGGCATTTTTCCTTTTCTCATCACAAAATGTAGTGATTTGTATTTTGGAAGTGCAAATAATATCACAATGTATTTACAATTTAGGTTTTTGTTTTTCATTCAGTGTTTACTTCATGCTGAATGCCTCTCTTTCTTCTGCCATTGCTTCATTGATAAATGTTGAATGTTAATGTCGATTTTGACTTCAACAAAATCTCAACCATCTGGCAAACCAATCCTTCATTCATTTATTTAAAGGCGCTAATTTATAACGAAAATCTATACGCTATCATTTCATAAGCTTTGTAGGCTTCTGCAATATTATTGGAAAATAATTAGCAGAATTTAGGGAGTGAAAATGTTCTGATTTTGAAATGCTTATAACGTTTATTCTATTTTCACATTTGTTTATTACCTCTGTTCATTATTTTACACTATCTATTGTTATTTAAAATTGAAAAAAATTTTTTTCGGTGAAGAGAAAAACAAGAAATGGAATGTTTAAATAGAAAAAAATATATTTCATTAAAGACAGTTTCAAATAATTTTTTTATTGTTTGAAGAAATGAGCTGTACTTTTAAAGCGAATCCGCTATACCTTTTTTTCAGAAATATTTTTATCACTGGAACAAAAAAAATAGTATATTGCTTCAGTTTTTGAATTTTCAGAAATTTTGCTCTCTTTGGGCTTGTTTCGTTTGTTGGCTTACCTTCGTCACCTAGTTGCTTATGTTCACCAATAAAAAAATTACATGTTAACTTCACTTTTGTGATAAATTGTCCTTTCTGAAATTTGCAGGAAGAATTGAAGGAAAAAAATGCAGCGAGAAAGAAAAATAGATGTTACGCCGAGTAATTATTCAGTACTGGATACTGAGTTTGGAAATATGCGGGAACGTTTCGAAGCTGAAATGAGGCATGTGGAGGAAGAAATGAAACGTTTAAGGCGAGAATTTGAAGGTATCCATTTTTTCTGATATCTGAACGAAGAAAGTATTCGGCAAAATGGAGCGAACCACTTCGTACTCACACACTGGAGAAGAAAATTTTGAAAATAAGCAGAGGTTTTGGCTATGTTGGAGTTTTCAAACCTTACTTTTATTTTATCCAAATCATCGAACTAATCGGAAAAACAATTTCAAATTTTATCCAAAAAAACGAACCAAAGAAGTCAGAAAGGCATGAATTTATTTATTATCATTTCATACTACTTTATTTTTTGAATAATCTATATGTCGAGCAGTGATTATCTTATTTTTCTTTTTTCCTATTCGCTCATTTTCTATTTATATGAAACTTATTTAGAAAGACTTCACCTTAGCTAATCAGGACATTATACTGCAAATTACTTTCTCTCTCTGCTCTTCTTATTTTTGCTTGAAACATTTGGAATATATAATTCCATATGTGCTTTCTCTTATTATCACTCTTATTCTTGCAAATTTATATGATAATATATCAGTGGTTAAAAATTATGGGCTGAAAATAAGAAAGAATATTGTATGTTGTTTGTTTCGAAGAGTCTCATAATTCATGTGGAACAAATCATCGGTACTGAGAACAATAAATAATATGTATCATTCATTTCATAAAAATGCTTTCCCTATACAAAAATGGACATCATTTAGTTTTGTGCTAATAAAACAACTGCTTATTTCATCTTCATAATATTATATGTAATTATAACGTTTCTTGCTTGAAAGATCAATTCCATTTGTTTGTTTATTCATTCTTCATTCTTTGTTTAGTTTGGTCTTTCTACCAAAAAAAAGTTTCTGTTCCTAATATTACAAAGTCTTGGTTTAATTATTACATTTTTCTCTTATCTTCAATTACTACTTTATTAATGCATATATTACTTTCAGTAGGATTATCAACTGGAAGATAATAATTTTTAATGAGCATCAGTGGTGCAAACATTATATTTCTATTAATTTGTTGAGTTTTGGTATTGGAAGAATGGGTAGGAATGGGTGGATGGAGGAAGAAGTAAGGTGGTAAATGACAGGTTGTATTACCGGTTAATTGCATCATTAATAATTCATCTGGTAGTTCATTTAATTCATGTATTTAATTAATTACTACTCTGATTTGATAAGTATATAGGCTTATGAACATATAATGCTGAAATCTTATTGTAAAAAGACTCCATTCACGTTCACTCTTGAACCTAATATGTTGACAATATGCATATCCGACCACATTTCCTTTTCCTCTCCATTATTTAATAACTGGACCAAATTGATTGCACCTTCCGCTTTAGTACTTTCTCATAAGAATTTTCAGCCACAAAAAAAGAATTAATAGACGTAAAGATGAAAAATAAAATATAATAAAGGAAGGAAATAAACCACGAGAAAGCTGCCGAGAAGTAATGTCAGAGTTCATATTCTCTCAGTATGAATTATGCAATGCATAAAACGTACAGAATTGATATGCTTTGCAATACTGCTTTGTAGGATATACGCCACCACAGCAAGGACCACAAACTGATAATCGTTCCACTACGTATCATCGCGAAGAATCGAGACGTTACGAGTCGTCATCAACACAGGTAATCAATCCACTTCAATGTACTGAATTTTTCCAATGGATTTGAAGAAAATTCTTCCCCCTATAGCAGTTACTGTGCATTTTCTCATAGTTTAATATATATCATACTTTCCTAATCAGTCAGAGTTACAGGGTAGTGGTCCACCTCCACCAAGCAGTACATTCCGTAGTGAAGGAGGTTTTGGACGACCGGATATGATGTCCATTCGACCGACATACGATCCTTATCTGGAAAATCTTAAATCACCGCTTATCAAAGATGAAAGTGACGGAAAGACGCTCAGACTCAGGTTTGTTTATTAATTTATTACATGAAGCAAGTTCTAGAATACAATGTCCCTAAATTATGTGACCTCTAAAGCTTTGTGCAGTAGTCAATTTATATTGCAGTTTAAGGAAATTTTTTGAGAGCCTGGGATATATTTTCAGACAAGTTTTTGCTTCACGCCATAGTCAAAGTTGATCTGTAAGCCAGTCGTTCCGTCTAGGTAAAAGATGCAATCCATTCTAGTATTTAAGCACTATACTTGGCTAGAAACATAGAATGTAGCACTATTTGCCATATGTGGTTTGAAGGCTTCTTTGGGATGTTTAAAGGCACGTCTTATTAACATGATCTAGATTTTCTATGAGATACAAATATTTGAGCAACCTAAATATCGTAGAAATGACCGTGAAATCAAATCTCAACTTATGTTTTAGATTCGATGTTGCACAGTACAAGCCAGAGGAAGTAACAGTGAAAACAGTTGATAACAGACTTTTGGTTCATGCTAAACATGAAGAAAAAACACCACAACGTGCCGTATTCAGAGAATATAATCAGGTTTCGGATATTTTCTCTAACATTTACATGCAGTCTATTTTGCCAGTTAGGTTCGCTTATTTTTCGGCAATTCCGGATTAACAATACATTCGGCTTCAGGAGTTCATGCTTCCCCGCGGAACAAATCCGGAACTGATCAGTAGTACGCTAAGTACGGATGGTGTTTTAACGGTTGAAGCACCGCTACCACATTTGGCTATTCAACATTGAATTTGCGTAATCAGCTTCTATCACACGAAATATGTCTGGATGACGCATACCTTTCTTCTCAAACCCAATTTTTTCTCTTCCTTCAAGTTGCTATTACAACAACCAATGTGATCTGTATATCAAATCCAAAAAAAAAAAAAAGTGCTTTCTTCTTCTTTTCATTTCGAATATTCATGCACGGTTCTAAAATACACCTGGAATCATTAACAATATCCATTTAATAAAATGTTTGGTGAAAAGCTCTGCAACGCTATTAAACTAATTCTGTATAAAATTTTTCTATCCAGAACTTAAGAAGTTTGCGCTTAAAACTTCCCTACCGAATTAACAGTAAGATCCCCCAAAAGTTATGGGTTAACTACAACACTCGAATCTTAAAATAATCACCTTTAGGCTTCTAATTTACCGATGAACTATCCACAACATCCTTTCGTCCTTATCGAAAAGCGGGAAAAAGCAGAAAAAAAAATTCCCATGAGCCTCCAACAATCCTACATTGTAGTCATACACTGCTGGCAGTTTTTAACCGCACAAATCATCTTGACAATTCATAGTGTTCAGAATAATATACCTCGTCGCTCATCCAAAAGTTCGAAAAAGAATTAGGAGTAGGATTTTTGAGTAATTACTGCAAACGATAGAAAAAGAACAGTGACTACAGGCAGATGACAAACCGAAAGAAAAATGATAGTTCTGTTAAATCATCATGAAAACAGATAGACAATTCAATACGGAGTGTACAGTTACAAAGAATACCGAAGGCACCGAAATTACTTGGGCTTATCAACGTGGATCTCGTTCTTCGGCATCCGTAAAATATTCCCCATCATTATACATTTGTCTGAAACTATGTATTTCAAATAAAATTCTTTAAAAAAGAAATAGCATTTTTAACTTTTAAACGACAATCAACTGAAATAACGATGTGGTTGTAAGTATTAATTATTCAACAAATCCCACATAACAAGAAAAAACGATAATACAGACTTACATGATACATTTGTTTTATATAATTAATGTGAGAGAAATAAAAGCGGTGAAGATTTAAACCTTATTGATGGCGCATAATGTATGTCAAACAAAGAGCGCGGTGTCGTTTTCGGCGGAGGCCATTTCTCGCCTTCAAATACTACGGAGTCAGCACCCTCTTCACTACCATATTTGGCTGCCAATTTTTCAAACTTTTTTCTCCTGAAAACCGATTAAAGTCTCATTTCAATTCTGAAAAGGAAGTAATCCTGCAATTTATCGAGATAATCAGTACATTATTATAGAAGGAAATGAGTCTCGTATTCATTTAACAGGAATGCTATTTAAAAATGTATAAAGTCTTTCACTCATCAAGATAAGTAATATAATGTGAAACGTGTACGAAACATCCTACCTCTTTTCAATCTCAAAATCAGTTCGATATGATACGTAGGGACACAATCGAAACCCTCGTAAATCTGGTACAACTAATTCTGGATACATTTCTTCAACATGAACGAATTCTTCAGTGACCGGATCAACAAAACCGACATCTTGAACGCCAGTATAATCTAGAAACAATAGATGTTAATTATAGCAAATATTTTGGCAATATACTATTTTCTGATGGATAATCGCCAACTGGAAGAAACTCACTATATAGTTCCTTCGGATTTTCCTTCTTGAACTTTGGCGATAATTCTGGAAACTCACGATCTTGTCCAGGAAGCTGATAACGCTCATGTATTGAGGGACCTCGTTTTCGCCATCCTTGAGCCTATTGAAAGTCATCATAAATTCTCACGATGATAACCAGTTGGAATTTTAGCGGTAATTCGATCCAAAACTTTTAGAAATAATATCTTGAACAGTTATCTACTTTTAAATAAATTAGTAAATGACTACAATTATTTCTGAATAAACAAAGAAACTGTTTTAACCGGAATGACATCATTAATTGCACAACAGAAACATTTCTAAAAACATGATACCTTCGAGAATATCGGCCAAGGTGGTCGAAAGTAATAAGGATTTAGTGACCGTACACCTCTGGTAGACACCAGAATTACCGAAGCAAACATTGAAATTTAAATATGTTAACAGAGGAGGAGTAAAATCAGCATGTTCCTGCTAAAAAACAAAACTCGAATTGTTTTTAAGAGATTTAAGAGAAAAAAAGGAGATAACAATCTCGATCTGTTTTATGCATAAAGTAGTTTCAAAAAGTAAAGATATTACTTCTCCCTACAGAGATAACTGTTTGCACCAAATAACAACAACGAACAAGATTTTTAAAACATTTATGCAGCAGAGCACTCAGTAAAACGCAAGTTCGCTTAATGATGTAAAATAGTGTGTGCTGTGAACATGTAAAGCGAAATGACAAAGCTATTGATAGAATTAGTTGTCAATAGAATAAAATTTTTGCTATTATCACCAACAGATGGAAAAAAAAACATGAGGATCGCAGAAAGTATTTTTTAAAAGATTCCACAGCTAACGAAAAAAATTATGTATGGCTTGGTACATGTTTGGATGGGTTTATAGCAGTAATATAAATAGAGCTGAACTAGAAAGCGAGATCACAGCAATGTTTCACAAAACAGTCATTGGTAAGGAACGGAAAGAAAAAAATTTGGATTAAAGTAAAATCAAAATACACATCAATTATTATAAAAATTCTTAAATGACTTTTAATAATATAAAAACAAAATTTAGTGAAGGCTTTCATGTGCGTAAGTGACATTCCTCAAAGATTAAAGAAAAACATAGTACGAATTTAATGAACTTACATGAAGTGTACTTTTTCAATGCGCCGCTAGGAAAGCAAAAAATCTAGAACCTAAAGTGTATGTTACTACGTGTCTGAAACATGAAATAGGATTAAGAGGTACACGTTGTATCATCTTTCAAACAAAAGTCGAAATTGATGAAGCATACGGAATAACCACAAAAAGGAAATTCATCAAGATTTAGATATGGAACTTGTGACAGAATGAAGCTTGAAAATTGGTAACATAAATGAAGTAAATGTGAGACTACAAAGCGAAGAAAAAAATTTTTCATTACGTAAGTGAAATCATGGATCTGGATTAAGCGCAGCGCTTACGGCAACTAGAACCGGCTCATAGATTTTCCGATAACCTTCTTGAGTCAGATGAACATAATCAAACATATAATGAGATTCAATCTGGCCATTCGTACCTGAAAGACAAAATTTTAAGGAGATATATTATACCAACAAGAAATGACTATATCAAGATTTTTAAAAAAATTCTTAATATTGAAATCCTAGAATACACTTCGAACGACAGAATTCTAGAAGGAAAAAAAATAATTGCTGCTGGATGTGCACAGAAAACAGCACTGACAATGTATAAAAACAGATATTATACAACTTCGACGAGCGTTTCATCAAAAAAATAAATGATTAAAGACATAAACGGAAATTAACAAGCCTTGTATGGAAGGTTCTACATCGATCACATCCGCCACACCTTTTAGTACATTTTCCAAACTTTCATTGATTCGATTCACTAGTTCACGTCGTTTGTTTGGTCTTCTTCCTGATGGAAGAAGTTTCTGGAAATTGAAAACTTAGTTTAGGAAGCACTTTTTAAACTATTAAATTCATTTTGCGACAAATGTTCAGTTTTCAATCTTTTCGATTCTGTTTGCGGTAATAAAGTACAATTGTATTAATATGCAGCGCCTTCGGAACAACAAATTAATATCGGACATATTAAATTACCATAAAATATAATTTTGCTGACGGCTTTTGCTTTCGAATGATTCCGGCGACACTTTTCAGGGCCTCTAACATTTGTTTCTCAGTTAAATCAAAATCCGAATTGCCAATCGATACAACAATCACCTATAAAATTTTAAATAATAAAAGACACCAAAAAAATTAGTAAAATATACATTAAAAAATTAGTGAAAAAAAATAAGACGTCATACCTTAGGATCCAAGCCTTCTAAAATATTATTTTCAAGCCTCCACGATAAATTGGAGATTTTGTCGCCGAAGGCCCCAAAACACAAGCAGTGCAATGGGGCTAAATTTTCTCGATATATCTGGAATGAAAGTGTTTTCAAGACGATCATTAACAATCAGAATTTAAATAGTTCTCACTGAATCATAAATATTAAGTTGAAGGAACCAAGAACTTACTATTGATTGTTCAAGCAGAGCTATATGATCATCGCCCAGAAATAAAACATCAGCTTCCTTATCGCGCGCTTCCGAAACGAATCGTTCTTGCTGAAAATCAATGAAAATCCACAGAAACTTTCAAAGCCCAAAAATTTTGATTTTTGTAGAGATACCTTTTGATTTAGCAAATTAACTGAACAGCTTAGAAATGCAACTTGAATATTAAATACAAAAATGTTAATGCATACTAATTCCGCCCAACGATTATCACCGGCATCATCTATTCTTCGTAGCTTCTCCATTACAAACTAGCTCGTTAATGAAATTACTAAAAAAAACTTTGATATATAAGCATAGATTTAACATATCAACAAACGATAATGAATCAGTATATTTTATAACCAATAATCATCTGCATCAGTAATCTCTACTTTAATACATAATAGAATACTTATGAGTCAAAAAAAATTTCAATTATAGTTTTTCTCTTAAAGGATGCGCATACTTCTAACCTACCTTCTGCATTATTTTCATCGCCTATGAACACTGAAAAAAAGAAGGAAAAAATTCATGCTCACAAAAATTCCTTGAAACAAACATACGTTCTAGTTTTTAATGCAGATAGTGACAATTTAAAACGATATCACAATTACCCGAAATAATATAAATTTAACAGATTGTAAAAAAAGACGAAATTTTCGAAATACTATTTGACTTCTTAATAGCATCGCATGGTGGGCCAAAATGGGAAAGAAAAAGTAAATTTTACAACTTCTCGAATGTCCTTTTCCGCACAGAAATCAATTGTTAACTTTTTTGTTCGTCAATTGCGAATGCTTATAGGAGACATGGAAAAAAGAAACCTTTAGATGCTCGAAAAAAAAAGAAGAAAAGAGCTTTACAAAGATAGGAATGAAAAGACGACAAATTCATTCATGCAAGCTTGTTACCAATAGGTTGAGAAATCGAATACCGTAAAGTGAAAGAATGACGATAAATGATTAAAAACAACCTTAGCAAGTGGATGATGAAAGTAGATAATGGTGACCTGCATGATTTTACTGAATCGATTACATAACGAACCGATTACAAGTATAAAAATAAAATAACTAATGAAGAAATGGATGTATCCGGATTATCTTATAATGAATCAAACCATCAAATTTATTTGCATCATCTTATATTCATATTTTTTATTTTTTAGTTTTGCACTTATTTTATCCAAGACACTTAGACCGTACATATATTCTGCGCTAAACTTTTCCATGTTCAATTTCCAATTCACTGGGAGTAATCGGCAATACCATTCAAAACAAAGAGAATAAAAACCTTTTTCTTCATTGTTACGTTCATTTTTAAATTAAAAAACAGAAACATGAATCCAGTTTTCACTTAAAAGCGAGCAGTCAAGCACGCTGTTTCTGCATGTGTATCATGGAAGGGCAAAAATGAATGAAAAAAACCTCAACCCAATCCAATAAAACAGTTTATTACCCCTGAGCTAGAAATAAATTTATTTGAAATGAAATTAACATTTGCATTTCTTTCCAAAAATAATTGCTAATCACTTTCGTCAAATTCCGTGCGTGTACGTTTTATTTACGTTAAAACGTTAAAAAAGTGATGTTCATACGGAAATATGAAAAAAAAATGGGTTAAAAAACTTAACAATATCACAACTCTGGATCTTTTGCGAAATTAACCAAACACAGCATCACCTAAGAAACGAAGGTCTCACACTTGCAATGACTTTCCATGAATTTGTTAGAATTGAGACTAAAGTTTTGAAAACTAGAAGAAAACGCAGAAATGTTGCCGAAAACTAGGAAGAAGTCCCGGAATACTCTATATCCACTTTTTCTTAATTAAGGATACTACCGGACCAGCTTTTCCTAAACCTCTACATAAACGTAATAGCGATTTCAAGCGTAATGCTATCAACTTTCTTGGCACGATTCATGAAAAAAATTAGATTTCATAAACTTAGATAACAATAGAAAGGATATGAGATAAGCCATTATTGTCGAAAACTGTGGTAATATATAACCGTAAACAACGTTTTCTGCATTTTATTTTATTGTTGGAGAAATACGAAGAAAGGAAAAGAAACATCATTACAAGTAACAAAAAATGGCGATTGGCAGATACCATAAACATTCGCGATGATTTTATGCCATATCTATCAACTCTGAGCACATAAAAGGCGTCTGTTCCAGACGTAAATTTGTTTGCATTTTCATCAAATTAGCAGGATTTCCCTTCAAAAAACTGCTTCATACTAAACAGACGCTGAACTTCTGGTTATGAAAACGCATCGTCAAAACAAGCAATCGACAATAAAATTTCATTCACAGCTTTAAGCATATGAAAGTTGGGAAAAGTTATTTCTGAAACAAATATTCTTTACCTGAGCATTCACTCAAGTAAATAATTTGTAAAATTCCTGCTGGTTATTCGATTTCTCTATTTTTCTCACATATTTGATATATATTTTAACAAATAAAATTTATGTAACTACCGCTTCTTTCAAGCACAGATCAAAAAATTGATCAGAAGCATGAATACAGATGGACTGAAAATAAAGAATTCATGAAAACACCAAAAATTTTGATTCAAAAACTAATTTCAAAACAAAATCATAAATTTTCCTTCTTCTCTCCTCCCTCTAGCTTTTATCTATTAACTTTTTTAACCTTCAAAGTAGCAAGAAGCGAAAATGAAGGTATTCGCCATGATCTGATGTGCAACAAAAAAAAATACAAAAACAATAGAACTTGAGCGCAAAAATGGCCGTGCATACAAGAAATTCAAAAAAAAGAAAGAATACATGAAGTGAGATATAAAGGCTACAAAATAATTTAATAACGGTTTACATCACGAAGCTCAACTATATAATCGCCTTTGGATGAAAATTACGAATTACATTAAACCTTATCGTTTCAAACCCCACTGAAACGTTCAGACAGTTAATTTTTAAGTGAGGAATATCTGTGAACGTGAATTTATGACCAACACTTTTGTAATGACAACAATGTTTAGTCACTGAAGACCACGTCAGGTTTCATGAACCAAAGCGACTAAAAGGCATATAAGCAAGGATGAAATGCATACATACTCCATCAATAAAAACAACACTATAATATCTATATACGGCACCAGAAAAGAAAAGAAAAGAACAAAATCAATACAGCGTTCGGCAATCAATGCCGCAAGAAATCATTTTGTATTTCAATCAAGTAGCGTTAATTTATAAAATAAATTTTTTCCTACCACAAGTATTAACCTTATCTTGATAATTGTACCTCAACCGCTGTATCATGACAAACCTGTACGTTAGACAGTGACTATACACCTGCTTTTTTGAAGAAGGCAGTCGGAGACACAAATATTATAAAGCTTAATTTAAATGCCTATTAATGATTGCTTATAAGCACAGATAAAATGAAAAAATTCCTATTGCAGTACGAGCGGAAAAGCTGTCCTGAATCGAAACAAAGAGTCGTCCTCCAGCACTAGTGGTCTGTAAAGATTATTACTGATAGGAATAAATTTTCACAAATTAAAAACTAATAGAAATCGCTACAGTAAAATTAACTACCACAGAATCATTTAAATGTCCATAGCTTTAAACATTTCTTACTTTGAAGGAATCAACCAAAAATAATGGTTAACAATGAAAATCAAACTAATATCTAAATTCTGGCTAGTGAAAAAATGAATAGAATAAATTTACAATTTATATGAGTTACTGATTATTGACTTACGGCGAGCCTTTTGTTGCAAAGCTTTAACGCGATCAGTGAGATCTGTATGCTCTCCATTCTTGATTTCGTTGTCAGGAAATTCCCGACAAACGACGCAAAGGAATTCACTTTGCATGTCGCTTTGATACTGGAATTGTCCGATGGGAATAAGCTAAAAAAATACAAGATTATGAATGGTGTTCATTTATTCATTAAAGTACTGCTTTACTCGATGAACAGCTGACAAATAGTACTTGCATAACAAATATTGCGACTTCCCGAGCGATCTCAATTTACAAAATTTTTTGCTATATTCAACATCGATCAAAATATGACATGAACCTGAACTAATTTCCAACCATCTGACATTGCTGATACAACATTTGCCAATTCCTCTTCATGACACTGGAGGACGCGATAAACGTGTTTAGTCTATAACACAATTATTTAGCAAAAATTAACGAATTTCATTCACAATTATACTTTCTCAGTAAAATTTCCTAAAATCGAATGAACAAGAATGGTTTTAGTCACCCTACACTAATATCACTCTTTAGCGACAGCTTTCCTGAAGTACTTTATTCAACAACTCTGAACTCTCTTAGAGTATAAATTCTCCAAGATTCTGGAAAATAAAAGGCTCTCAGACTTCATCAAACATTCAGCAGAGTTCAACTAAACACGAACCTGCTTCGCCTTTTTCGGACCAAATTCTGCTAATCGTTCCGTACATAACTGAATTAGTCGAGGTAAATTATAAAATTCTGCTTCTTCGAGAACTCCTGCAAAGTGAACATTGTCTCATCCTTTAGTAATCAAGTCATAATTTGTGATTTGTGTATAACCAACTGCCGTCAAATCACTACAACATACCTACCTTCTATACTCACATTCTTGTTTACTACAAGTTTTCCGTGCCGTAAGTAATTCAACACAGGTGCAAAATATTCTGGATCACGATCAATCAATATAGCACCTGTACCATCCTAAAATAAAGAAGGTTTAAATCGTAACAACAAAACCAACTTGTAAATTTTGAGCTCATTTTTCAAGTTATATTTTTTACGAGGGAAAGAATGAACGGTATTTTTCCGGGTAATTTGATTGTTTTGTCGATAAGATTATTAGTATTTTCAACTATGGTGATAGGAAGTTTAAAATCCCAATATCAAGAGAAAAGTACAAACTTTCTGACTGGATAATTCGTCGTCTTCTTTACACAGACGAGCCAAAAATGAATTCGTTTCTCGACATAAAGTCTGTCGAGTAGTTTGAAAAATCTGTAATATTCTCCCAGTTCCAAATTAACTGCAGTTCAAGTTCCACTTTGTGGACAAATATTAGCAAAGGCCCTCTCTACCACTGCTTCCCAATAATTTTTTGGATCCATTTAACAAAGACTTACACAAAATTTACTGAAACACCTACATGTATATTAAAATGATACGGGAAACCAACCGTTCCACCAACGTTCAAACGTATCCACATTCTTGATAAAACAACATCTAGTCTGTCTTCATCTGGTATTACTTGTTCCTGCTCAATATCCATTCCCGATGTAGATTGATGGACCGATATATCGGACATATTTGTTCCACTAACCTAAAATTTATTTTCGAAAAAGTTTACACCAAAACTTCTAAATGAAAGCTATACCACAGCATGTAACGAAGCAGGAGATTGTTCATCCATAAGATCATCTGATGATGATGCTACATCGTCCAGTCCAATTGATGCAGAAGCCATTTGGAGTGCAATCTTACTGCCTAAAAAATATGAAAATTAAAAATAAAATCAACGATTTTCTGCAGATGCATAAAAGCACCAAAATTCGGGTAGGAAAGATAATAGAGATGATGACATTCTTGCTTTGACCTTATTGGTCCCACATTTGACTTGTTGCTGATTTTATTTTTTTTTTAATTTTCATATCAAATTTTTGAGAAAATTAAAATACATTCGATGCCTTTGCAGAAGCCAATAAACACCTTCCGTGTTTTCCCGTCTAAACAATGACTTTCTCAAAAATTTAATCATGTACTACGAACTTCTGTGAAAATGCTTCTAAAGTCGCTGCTGCCTTTTTTACAGCTTTTTAAAAACTGACCAAAATTTGTGAGAATTTTGAGCAATTTGAATGAGCACCACATATAATCTGCCTGAGGGCAGAGTAGCAGTCCAAGAAACCGAATCGACTATCGACTTTTCCACGCTTACACCTGAAATATGCGAGAACTCGAAATATAAACGGACAAGTTTAAACTATTTTTAACAGTCATCTTAGTTCGCATTGATATGACACTGGAAACTGAACAGGCTGACATTTTGGATTTCAATATTCAAAGATACATACGCTTCAGAAATTTCGAAAAAAAATCTCATAAGAGAAAAATTTAATCATTCATGTTGCACTGAAGCACATCTCCAACAGCTTAAATTGCCCTGTACTCTTATACGTAATGTCAGTGAACCTGTAACACTTTAAAAGGATCAAAAATACGAGCTGCTAATTAGAAATTCACATCAACTAGAAATATGAATGTGGAAACAAACTGAGTAGACCGCCTAGTTACAACGCGCTTCGACAACTGAATATTGCTATCAGATTAGTTCACAATTTACTTACACTTATAGTACCATCTCATTTACATACCATAAATAATGTTGAATCTCGAAATTATTTTGATGCTTTTCAAAAGCAACTGCAGATGGCTGCTAATCCCATCTGAACTTGTCGCTTCATCTTTTTTGCAAATAATATCTATATATTTTTTCTCATCCGAAAAAAGAAAAATTCATCGGGAAGGAAAAAAAATTAAATAAGTGCGCAAAAAAAACCACCAATACAATCTGCTTAATCCGATTTTTTGTCTAACAGAAGGCTTAGAAGCTTCCAGTGGTAACGTCTGTCAATAAAATAAAAAAAGCAGCCCGAAAAGATGTGTAAAAAAGTAATTAAAATGAAAAGAGTAACATTTAATACTGTGAGAAATGTACACCATCGAAGCCAAACATAACTAACAAATTCACGAAACCACTCAGCCATATTAAACATTGGCCTGGTTCGAAATTTGCATAATGAATGTGAGCCTACACGCTTAGGGATCAATATGAAACTAATGTCCTCAATGAAAATTAGTTCTGGTGGTTAACTTCTCAATTAGGTTGGTGAGTGAGAGGTGTGTGGTAATTCTATCCGAGTTGTACTGATTGCTTTAACAGTTTGATTTATTGGTTTTAAATTATTTAGTTCGGACTGTTTCATTTGGTCCAAATTAGTTCGGCCGTATTTGGTTATTGCTTATCGATGTTCAGATTTATTACTTTGTTGATTATATAACCATAGTTCAACTCAGTTTTTCTTCAGGAAATATCGAAAATAAGGTTCAGTAATTAGTAGAGTAGGATACCGTATGGCATTATCCAAATCATCGTATCAGTATAATCGGAAAACGTGGGAAGATTCGGTACGCATTTTTGCTTTATATCAAGTCTTATCTTTTTTTTTCTGAGTTTGTTATAATTTAAACGATAGGATCGATGTGGAGAGCATACTGCAATGCTTTTTGCCTTATAATTTATAGATAAATTCCAGATGAAAATAATAGATATATTTTTATGGAATGATCGTAAAATATTTTCTTTATGCATTATTTCAGGAATTTCCAATCCTTTGCCAGACATGTCTCGGATCGAATCCGTACATAAGGATGGTAAGAAGAATTCTCTTAATTTAGTGAATGGCGATGTGAATTAAGTTTTCATAATATTTCATAGTTTTCATAGTATGTCTTTAAGTAAGTTAACCCGTAGGTTCAAGGTTAGGTTTTCAGCTGAAGGATCGACATGGAGCGGAATGCAAAATTTGTCAACGCCCCTTCACTTGTTTCCGATGGATGCCTGGAAAAGGAATGCGGTATAAGAAAACGGAAGTATGTCAGACGTGTGCTAAAATGAAGAATGTTTGTCAGACGTGTCTTTTGGATCTCGAATTCGGTAATATTTTCTATTGCAGTCTAAATTTGTTGCAATAACTTAACAGCAGTTTTAAACTAAAATTTTAGGTTTACCTGTACAAGTTCGTGATCATGCATTGCAAATACAAGATGATTTGCCCAGACAAGGCGCAAATCGCGACTATTATATTCAAAATCAGGAACGGGAATTGGCTCTTACAGATGGCACTACACCTGGTGGTGCTCTTGCTAAAATAACTGATTCCGGTTCGTTTTCTCACTTTTTTGATTTTTTTGTTGGAACTTTCTTGATTTCGAACCATGGTATCTGTAATCTATGAAGAACAGACTCAAGTTTACAGAATTAAGCTTATAATAAAGCTGGTGTTTTATAAACAGATATTTCTTATAGCATCAAATGATCTGCTGAAGAAACTTGCCCGAAATCAACCATATTATCAACGAAACAAACCACACATTTGCTCATTCTTCGTTAAGGGGGAATGCAGGCGTGGTGAAGAATGTCCATATAGGTCTGTATTTTACTTACTGTGAACTGTTTCGAAATTTCGGTGGGTATTTAAGGAAATCGTGAAGTATTTCAGGCACGAAAAGCCTTCAGATCCTGACGACCCATTAAGTCATCAAAACATGCGGGATCGTTATTATGGGAATAATGATCCAGTTGCGGAGAAGCTTTTGACTCGTGCCAAAGCACTGCCTGTATTACAAGCTCCAGAAGATACTACCATTACTACATTGTATATTGGTGATTTAGGTCCAGCTGGAGTTATAGGTGAAGTCGATTTAAGGTTGGTTGGATTTGAATTTCGGGTCTTATCAGTGACATTTAATATTCGGTAGTTTTAAACTAAATTGAAGTGAACCCAATCGTTTTTTTTCATTAATTACCTTCAAAACAGTTTTTGCAGGGATTATTTCTATCAGTTCGGTGAGATACGTAGCCTCAATTTGTTGCCCAACAAGGGATGTGCGTTCATATCATTTACTACGCGATTAGCTGCTGAAAAGGCTGCTGAACGTTCATTCAATAAACTTATCTTGCAAGGTAAACATCGCTGTTTATATTCTTTTAATTTGACCTTTTTTTCTATCATGTAGTGTTTTTTTTAGTATTTTGTTTTAGTGGCAACTCAACTCGCTTAGTTACACTGTATCATATTGAAGAGTAACTATTCCGTATCGAATATTACTGGGTGTTTTAGGAAGACGATTGAAAATAAGATGGGGCAGGCCACAAGCACAAAATACACAGGAAGAAAAGAAGAGAGCAGAACCAGTCGCAGGCCTCCCTAATCGTAAATATTTTTCTTTATTGTTTTCTAAATCGAATTTTAGTCCAAATTTCCAAGTGTGGATGTCTCTCAGTATTGATGAGAAAAAAAAGATCTTATCACAAATGAAATTTTCCTGTTTCACTAGTCTTTGTTATTTTCAGCATGTCCATTACCGGATTTATTCGATGAAGAAATGAATTCATCCAAGAGAGCACGTATTGATCACATACCGATGCCTCCTTTACCTCCAGCTGCAGCGTACACACCTCCTGCACAGCTTATTGTACCTCAGGTGGAACATTTTTCCTGCATTGATAAAATTTTTTTTATAGTTTGGTGTTGTTAATTTAATTGCAGCTGACCAAATGTGATCAGTTTTATTCTCAGAATGTCCCACCCTTTAGCTTGAGTTTCTTTTGTTAATTTCAGGTACCTTACAAAGGACTAATGTCGTATATACCAGCATCGGCGACGAAAGTTTATTATCCGAGTCAAGATCCACAAAGATTGGGTGCGAAGGGTGATATGATTGAGTGAAAATATTTCTTGTTTTTCTGTTGGTACAAGCTTTTCAGTGCGTCCCCTAACATAAGCTTTATTTTCATGCCAATAAATTTTTCCGAGTTCATGTTTTTAGATTCTTACAATGTGAATATGGGGAAGAAATCTTTAGCCCGGAAATTTTGGATGGTTTTTGATAATATACACGGTTATAACATATTTACATAGCTTTTACTATAATCAACTCTGACTTTTCTGAAATTTCTATAGTGGCGATTTTAAAATCTCGAAAACTTTTGTTGTATGCCGATATTAACTGTATTATATTGATGATTATGCGTGTTGCTTGAAATAAAAAGTATCGATATATTATGTTTCTCTTTTATGTTTTTTATCTTCAAGTGCAGTTTCTTTACTGTTAATGTTGCTTGAATATCCAAAAAATCATTTTAAAAATTATCCTCAAAATTATTTTAAACAGATTGATTCTTTGCTTACTTGGAGCAAGTAAGTGTAATTTATTACGGATCACTGACTTTGATAATATCGGGGGGAGGGGCCGAGGTCGGATTTTATCTGCTTTTTTTAGTATTTTGCAAATTTAGGAATGCTCTTGTTGAGAACATATTTGAGACCATTTATTCTAATGAGTGGAGCGTCATCGTCGTCTAGTACCGCAGCGGCGACAGGTCATTACACGACGGAAGACGACGATGGAGTGGTGCAGATGCGGAAAGATCCGTACTGTAAGCCGGCAAAACAGTGTTTTTTATGTGCGAAGAAAATTGAGCTGGATTACAAAAATGCTCGCTTGTTGCAGCAATTCGTTTCAACGTTCTCCGGAAGAGTTTATGACCAGTAAATTTCTTTTTCTTGCATTTTTTTTCAAAAATCAAAGGTGAAGCACTATTTCCTTTTCTTCGTTTCATCATGTGAGATTGCATTTTCAGACACATTACTGGACTTTGTGATGGGCAACAGAGAAGATTACTTGAAACAATTGCTTCAAGTCGTCGTGCTGGTTACATGCCAGTATTCGTGAAGGATCCGAAGTATCTCAGAGATCCCAAGCTCTTTGATCCATTGAAACCTATCCGGCCGCATAGTTATGCATGAATATATATCTGTTCTTTAATAAATAATAGTCCATGTTTTGGTAACTGAATATATCACTATATTAATATTATTATGAGCTAGAATTTTATTAATCGGTTTCTTAACAAAAGCCTAAATCTAATGTACTTCTTAGCATTGCCATTATAGTATATTTTTTCTTTTGACTGAAATGGTTTTGACGTTATGTGGAATTTAAAAGCGAAGTTCTGAATACCAAATAGCCATTCATTGTAATGACATATCGCTGGATTATGGTATAGTAAACAGCGAACACATACGTTTTACGCATATTTTTGTTTAATATAAATACATTATGATTGTTTACTTTCATCTTGCGTATTGTTGATTTGTGTGTAAGTTGGTAGTAAGCGGTGATTTTGATTGTTATTTGTGCCGATATTGGTGTTTCATAAAATTTCGTCTTTTGGAAAAAAAAAACGATTTAACTTGTAAAATTCCTTAGCACTCATCTATGAGTCATCACTTTTAAGAATTCGAATTTTATTAACTGATGGGATAACAGTTGCGATAGCTTGCTGCAGAAATATCATGCAAGATTAGCGCATTTTGTGGAAGATAGTAGATTCCTTCCGTTATTCTGCATTTGCCAAAAACGTGCACGAAGAAGTGTGAGCAGCCACATAGGGATATCAATCAGTTACCTCATAGCCAAAGGTTTTATTAGCTATTTGTCCGAGAACCCGGAGGAGTGAGTGGGACTGTTGTATGATCTTGGTTCATTGAATTTCAAACGTAATCAGCCGTCAATTATCAGTTTCTGATTGTTGTTAAACATTGCTCTGGTCGGCAAACTTATTTTGGGAATTAAAATCGTAGACTGAGAACACCGCAGTTTAGATTTTTAGATTACGTGATTTGAAGGTTGTTGTTTAGACATTACTTCTTCAAATGCGTACACCTTGTTGGTATCATAAACTTATCGATTTGTGCAAATTTTGGAGAATATCGTACGGATTTTGTTAGGCAAGTGTGTATTTATCAGTTGAAAAATAGATATAAATTAAAAAAAGATTACCATCATAGATAGGAATTGTTGTACACTCTTGATTTGTAAGAAAGATTACTGATACTCATTTTCACTCTTATTCATAAAAATTTCGTGTACTACTAAATCTTTCGGTCTGTTTCGAAATTATGCGGGATGATAAAATCTCATGGAATTTCTCATTCGAATCCCCATTCTTAGTTGTACAATTAATGACAATTTTGTGTACTACTAAATTTTTCGGTCTGTTTCGAAATTATGCAGGATGATAAAATCTCATGGTTACAATCAATGACATTTCATAAAAGGAATGGCATTTGATGAACCCTTTCATTGTACTTTCTTTTTATTCCCCTATTTGCAGATTCATGTAGGATCATAATATTTTGGATATTTTGTTCCAGAAATGTTTGGAGAACATCTGGAAAAAGAACAAAAATGCGAACACGATTTACTGTGAGTTGCAGTTGTTTTGTAAGCATATAGTAGCAAACCTTTATTTTTGGATATAACACGTTTAAAAAGGACTGAAAAAGTAATACTTTGAATATTTTTTGTAATTAATAGACATTCCGATTTATGAGTTGAGAAGTATAAAAGACTTTTTTGCCGTCAGATTTATAAAATGAGCTTTATTCATGCTTTTATTAGATTTACCAGCTTGAAGCTGTCATGAAATGATTAATTTTCTATAACCTGTAATCTTGTTGGAAACAAAGTATTGTATGCTGTTGCTGGTAGTTGTAATATAAATCTAACTACCATGTAGTAAAGGAATGACTTTTGTTGCAGTCAAAGAATGAAGACAGCTGTTGAACAGAAGAATTCAGATTTGGTAACTCAAATGTGCAAATGTTGTTCGAAAGATGAAGCTTTGTCATTTCTACACTATGTTTCGTTTGATTTTAACCTGTAGAAAACATTGATTTTACATTATGAGATATAATGAATGAAGATATCCATATGAGTCTTGATAGCGTTCATTCATCTTTATGGATTTCCAATCCATAATTCTTTTTTACATTTTAGGTTATTCAACTGTGCGGTTGATGATAAAATGGAAACGATGGTACCCGCTCTCTTTGCAATGGCAAAAAAGCCTTACCAGATCTTAGTGATAGAGTTAATCTTTTTTAATGAAAGCGTTAGATTTTACTGCATTATTCTGGCAAAATTCTTCAGAACCTGATTTCTATTTTAATTTTTCAATATCCACCACGTATTTTTTCTATTCTCTCGAAATCCAATTAAGTAGTCATATTTATTTCTGCAGACGCGAAAGCTGTCGTTGAAGCAATAAATATGTCTGATCTGAACTAATTTTATTTTTTCTTTGTTTTTATGATATCCGTTACGTTGCTCATTCGTAAGGGGCGTTCATTTATTTTCTCTGATCTTTAAATTTCAGCTTTTGCGAACCCTCTTTATTCTACTATTTTCACCGAGTTTAGTTTTTATATAAAGTGATTGGACTTACTTCTATAACTTTTTTTTATATTGTAACTGTTAGAAAATATCATTTAAAACTGTTTCAGATTGAAAAAATTGTTCACCGTTTCATGTGTTACGGTCAAAGTCGTTTTGTTCGAAAGGCTGCACTGTCTGCTTTGTGTGAGTTGAAGACCAGCACTATTTGGAAAAATTATTTCATCTTGGTAGCTGTTCTAGAGGTAGTTGAGGTTGTTGTGTTAGGACCTCACTTTCTGGAATCAAGGGTTGGTGAAACCTATGTCGTATTACTGATAATTGTTGACTGATCATATTTCTGTGTAGCAATTACCTTCGGGCATCTGATTTGCATATTACTATGTCAAGACTTCTGTCGTTAATTGATTGTGCAACTAATGAAGCTGTCAGTTAAGTAGAAGGATTGGTATGTAACGACTTATTAATAAGTAAGTTTCTAAACAGTTTGAACGATTCCGATATTCGAAATATTTTTGCAGTTTCATGTGATAGAACCGTTCCTCCATAATTTTGACTATATACAGCGCATATGGTTTTTTGCTCATGCATAACTTTTCAAATTCAAAATCCTTAGCAACATTAATGAATGTTTTTATCGAGTCAGGAACATATTCCATTCTAATCTGAATATTTGAACCGTTTCTTTTGCAAGAATCTAGATAGGATTCGAAATCCAGCAAAATCATTCTTCGTCTTGTGATATCTATTGAGCAATTTGACCGAATTGATTTTGCTACAGCAAATACCTGAAACTGATAGATCTTGCTTAACCCCCTTTCTAAGATTTTTACAAGTTTTTACAAGTTGAGGTTTTTTAGCTTGTACATTTCTACGGTAAATAATTTTCAACAGGTTGCGTTCATTCGATGCTTTACATTATTTCATCCTTTGAACAATTTAAGTCTGTATCCATCCTTCATTTTTGGTTAACTGCATTTATTCTTGTTTCATTTTTGCGGCAAAAAACAATTTTTGTCATTTTGTTTGATATATTATTTTAAAGCATCCTTTTAATATTCGAAATACTTTCCTTCGTATTTAGTTTGTGGTCAGAGGAAAGGGAAATAAATTTTCATCAATTATCTTTTTTCTATACTTCCCGTTCCTATTGAGTTCTTTGCAGATGGTTTTTGCGACTTCAACGAATTCTCCATTATTTCGCGTTTTTCAGATCACATTTTAATGCATTTTGTAAAATTTAAAATACGGATAAATCTACAGCCAAATTATGAATCCCTTGATATTTATTTATTTATGGTGTTGGAATGTTGTTTAGTTATTTCTGGTTATTTATTTTATATAATTTCATAATATATTTGATTTCCAACGACGTCAAGTCAAATTCAGCTGTAGAGAGAACAGCAGATTTAGAAGCCAAACGATATTTTGGATACATCAGTCATTCTGCGCAAGTTTAACGCTATTAATCTAAATTGAGCGTACTATGAAGATGTATCCCTCATTGTGGTTGCCTCACTGTTAGACAAGATTGCAAATTTAGGAGGTAACTTATGTGTACAAATTAGATTTCTCCAGATTAGGTAAAGTATTATAATAGTGATCAATTAGAACATATATTCACGCGTCAATTTTTGTGTTACGCGTCATTGCGATTCAAATTCGCTTTGAATGAATGCAGGTCTTCTTTCGTTAATAATCCAGGTATTTGTCGTACACGTGAAGTGTTGGGAGTTGAAAAGTTGGTTATCGGAGATCTTTCGAAAATAAAGGACGTGGCGCTTAGCATGTCGTCAGAGAATTGGATGAATTTGGAACAGGTAGAAAATATGCTATATTAAATATCTTGTTCTTAACGGATGTGCCATGTATTGGTTTTGATTTTAATCACGTCCAGAAGAGTTGCCAAGCCTTTTACTGTCTTTCCGTGATTTTGGCTATGTGATTATTGTTACTGAACAAACGACAAATAGTATGCCATTACATGAAATGCGTTTACCGTCAAAAATGGTTCTCTTGCTTGCGTCTTTTATTTTAATTATACAAAGTGAACAAGTCTAAATTTGATAAAATTGCGTGGATTTTGCCAAAGCTGAGTGATGAGACTTTGATTCTCCTGCTTGGAGATTTCTACTATTAATTCAAACGTTGTGGTTTTTTAAAATTTATCATTATTTGGAACCTTTTTATGTCAGGTTTGAAGCCAAAATATATTGATTACAGGAACAAAAAAGAAGGAATACCCATTCATTTGCTAGGTTATCTCGACAAAACTGGTAAAGTTCAGCAAATTGGTCATACTAAGAGCTTAAATGTACATGTTACCGGAGCTCTGTTTATTTATCGCTTTTTCGAGGAGTTCATTGCAACGAAAATGTAAAATTGAAATCTGTGTTTCAATAGAAAAAATTTTAACTACTGATTTATCTATTTCTCTGTGTCGATAGTATTAATTAATTCAGGTAGCTTGTTTAACCTTTTATTTGTATTTAGTTGTACTCTTGCCTTTATTGTTGTATTCAGTTGCGTTTCATGTAATTAGCTGGTATTATTATTATTCTTTCTCCGTCTCCTCATTTTCACGTCTCATTCTATCATATTCATATGACTGTAATTTATTATGTTTTTTGGCGGGATATTTTATTTCAGAATTTTTCATCTCTCGTTTCACTTTATATATCACATTTTTCTCCTAGATTTTGTTGTTTTACGGTGTTCTTGCTTTTGAAAGTCTCTTTTCTCTTGACGTTTTCAGGTTTTATTAACTGCTGGTTATTATTATGAGTAATTCAAGTTATTAAATTTCGAATATGCATATGTGGAATCAAGTGTAAAAGTAGAAATACAGCGATTATTTGGTAATACAGATACTAAATATGTATAAGGTTCTAATAAATATCTTTGAGATATATGGGACTATTTGTTTGGGATTTGGATTTTTGCGTTTCTAATACTTCCCCGACAATGCGGAAAATGATTGGAAAGAATGCCCACATGACGTTTTATCGTAGTTTTTTTCAGTAATGATACTCGGATCAATATGAATTCACTTATTGCCCTGTTCATCTTGGTAAGGACAGTTTCCGATATTTTACTTTAGTTTCATATTTAGATTTTGTCCTGTATATCACTTCATGAATTGATCCAATCACTAAAATGATTTTGAAATTGCTAATGTTCCAAGTTGAAAAGTGATGGTGTTAACATTTATGATATGCCGTAATTTTTCAAGGTAAATAGGTTCTTAAGAAAGATGATGAACGTGCTATTAAATATTTCTTAAGGTCTTTAAAATCTTTACCGACTTTTATAGTTACTGGTTGCTTCATCGTTGCTGTTAAATATTTCATCCGAAAGAGGTTATATTGTAACCATCAATGACCAAAAAAATTATAAGGTTAGTTAGGTAATTCAGTTTGTTTCATTGCTAAAATCAGGTTTTCCTGTAATGCCGACGTATTTTGGTTTATACTTCATTTCTAGCCAGTAATTCCTGCAATTACATATCTTTAGGAGTGCTTTTCATTTTTATAGGTTGTAAAATAACTATTCCGTAACATGTGGGAGTTTTTTCTTTTTGCAGAAATTATTGCGAGTACATAAAAATGTGCTGATATTATTTTTAAATTCTTCTATGGATAAAAGCAGCCAAATGAAAAAAGTGATAGAAACTACAGTAGAAGCTGCCAAACACGCAATAGGACAAGGGACTGTTGCTCAAATTAACTGTAGCAATGGTGAAATAAAAAAGTTGTGTAAAAAGCTCAAAATAATCCCTAAACCATACATCCTGAAACATTATCAGTAAGTTCTTTTCGTTGTTACAAAGTGAGATAGATTGAAATGCCATACGACAGAATGGGAGGGTAGATGTATTGGAACCTGGTTTCATTGTTGTTAACGGTTATCGAAATGCATTCCGATTTTTTCTCTTTACATGTCATGTTTTTCAAACCTTTGAGTATACACGGATTAGAAGAAATGAGTTGAACTAAGTTACTTGAGTAGATATTAAATTTGGATTTAAATTCGGCATTAATTTAAGTGTAAACTAAAGTGTCACTTCAGAGATGGAGAATTTCACAAAGACTATGATAGGAGGATGAATGCAAAAAGCATGTATCGGTTCTTGCTGGATCCAACAGGTGATATACCTTGGGATGAAGACCCTACGGCTGTTAACGTTGTTCATCTAGGTGACAGTTCTTTAGTTTTTTTTTCCTTCGTTTTAAAGATTATTTTATTGGTTTAATTATGATTTGTATAGGTGATAATGAACGAAACCTACACAAATCATAATTAAACCAGTATAGGAATAATCAGATGTATTGGGGGTATTCTTGAGCTCCCCGTTTTTTTCCATTTTGCTTCTTCAATTTTGCTGTTTTTCATTTGAAATTCTGGAATCTTCATCATCTAAACAGCTTAGTATAAGTGTTGGGAATCACGTTGGATATTGCATCAGTAATTTTTGGCTTTATTCATCTCACTGTCACACTGATGAAACTTCAGACTCCTTTGATCATAAAATATTTCAGATGACCCTAATGCGCTTCGAAAAACAGTCAGTGGTGGAAAAGCCGTACTCGTCATGTTTTATGCTCCTTGGTGCGGCTTCTGTAAACGTTTGAAACCCGAATTTAGGTATGCGAGTTCTTTTTTTAATCAAGGGAAGCTTAACTCGATTTTTTGTTTTTAAGATGTGTTTTTTATATGCGCAAAGGTTGTTGATTATGCAGACTTTATTATTTATTAACTAATAATGGACAGTATGGTTGCAAGTATTATGCAGCATACAGAACTACCGCTGCACACGTGTAATTCTTCGATGGTATTGCTTGCAGTGCTGCAGCAGATGAGTTGAAAGGAAAGATAATACTGGCGGGTATGGATTTAACACACCATGGCAACGAAGTTATCGCAAAACAGTTTAACATTGATGGTTATCCAACACTTGAATATTTTGAGGGTGGCGTGCATAAATTTAGATACAAAGGACAAAATTCAAAGGTAGGTGAAATTGCTATCGGTTTTAAAATGAATAATTTCAACGAATTTTGAAGTATATGTCTATACGCATTAGCAATATTTCAGAATGGTATAATTGAATGGCTTAAAAATCCGATAGAACAAATAATATCTCCTTCACTTGAAGAGGAAGAAATTTCGTGGAGTGATACCATTACCGAAGTGGTTCTTTTAAATGAGAATACATTTGATGAATTTATTGCGAAACATCGAAGTGTTCTGGTCTTTCTCTATGCCCCCTGTTTGTTTATTTCATTAATATCAAGCCAGATTCATTAACACACCTACTGCCAATTATTCACTTTTTGAGTAGTGTAAGTATTTAGGAAACTTTAAATACATGCAAAAAATTTTTTTTTCAATATTACTAGAATTGTCAATCTAACAATAGTGACAGAATTGCATACTGAGTTCTCCACCGTTGTTATTTCTATGAATAGCGGAGCGTTTGAAAAAAGATGGTATTAATGATGAGATGGTTAAGCCAAGTTTGACTATCTTGAAAAGCAATTATTAAAATTGTAAGAGAGTAGCAATGATGAGAGTTCTTTTATAGTTTTAATTTTATATTTATTAAGCAGTTTTCCCAAATTTTCTATTTTCGGGTGCAGCCACTGCAAGATTGTGAAGCCAGAATTCATTCGAGCAGCGGAGCGTTTGAAAAAAGATGGTATTAATGGTGTTTTGGCTGCTGTCGATGCAACAATCAATAAGTATAGTTTACTTTTTCTCTGTTGCTCTAAGAAGGTATTTCTAACTTAGCATTAAAAAATCGAAATATTCATTCTGCTTTTCATATAGGATTTGCTTTTTTTACTCAAAATAGTTGATGAATGCTATAAAATTGACTGACGAAAGTTTGTTTCCCTACTTGTGAGGATGTGTTTCGCCTTGCTTCAGTAGTCATAATTGCTTTATTTAGATGATGTGCTCTTATATCCGCTTATTTTTTCATATTTTTCAGGCAGATAGCAGAACGACACAAGGTAGAGGGATATCCCACCTTTGCATACTTCAAGGATGGAAAGTTTGCGTGGAAAATTAATGAGCGCAAAGAAGATGGTTTTTACAATTTCATGAAAAAGTATGTATAGAATTTTTTTATCACGAAAGTATCTATTAACGATTCAAAGTTCTCTTATCAGTTGACAGATTATACTATTATTGTTGTTGCAGTCCAGTGGAGTCTCCTCCCCCCGACCTTTCATGGAGTAAACAGTCTGATGGAGTGCATGTATTGCATCTAACAGCAGAGAATTTCAAGGCTGAAGTTAAGAAGAAAAAGCATGCTTTGATAATATTTTATGCTCCTTGTAAGTGTAAGTTTCGTAAGCACATCAGTACCGCTTCTGAATATTTTGTGCAAGTTTTAACAATGCATTTTTGATGTACAGTGAATAAGACCGAGTTTTGGCAAGAATGATTCATTCTTACAAGATCCCTATTTGGTGTTTTAGATAGTTTCGAACATCCTGTGTAGATTCTTCACTCCCATTTTCCTACAACAAAGCTTACCTATATAAGCAATTCATTCAATTGTTCAAACTGTTGATAACTTGACAGAACTGTGTGGTTCCTTTGTTGACGTTATCCAACTTAGAAAAAACGATGAACGGTGATGTTTATCTTGTTTTTACATTCCTGGTGAGGCGCTGTGTTAAGCTGTGTTGACGGAAAGGAAATAGATATAAACAATTCATTTTTTAAGGGTGTAGTTACTGCAAACGAGCAAAGCCTAAATTTTTTGAAGCATCTAGAATACTTGCTGCTGATTCAAGGACTGTTTTCTGCGCTGTGGATTGTACAGTTGAAAAGTCTTTATGTCAGGAGTATAAAATAAAGGTTAGAATTTACTGGTTTTTGGAACGTTGATAGTGGTGTAAATTTTGATAACTTCTGATCTTCATTATATTTTTTTTAGTTCATTTATTTCTTGACGAAGTTATATTATGTCGCTAGGGCTTTGTTGTTTCTTTCTTTGATGGCTTGTAAGTTTATTTTGTAAAAGCAGAAAATGGTGTTGTGAATAATAGTGAATTGGCTTATAAAACCAGTACGGGTAACAATAAACTAATTTAAAAGCTTTGATCCACTTATCGAATAATTCTAGAAAAAGTAATGTCAAGTGAAGGCTTTGTCGAAAGTGAAATATGAGAACCGCTAATTTCCTGAATCTCCGGTCTATTATTGATCTTTTTAAAACACATTGTGTTCAGGGATTTCCAACAATCATTTATCTGTCCTATGGCAAAAATCGTATCGATTATACTGGCAAACATGAAACTGCATCATTCATTACTTTTGTAGAAAACGGCGGACAAATTTCAAAGTAAGCTTACTGTTTTGCCAAAGATTGTGTTTGAAATGATTTAAGTTGCTACGTTTCTGTCATGCTACTGAGTTTTTGAAAATTCTTGGAGACGACACTATATGATGGGGTAAAAATGTCCATTTTATGACATAAAGATCTATTTTAGATTGTTTCGTTATGGTAAATTGAAAGAAGCAGTCATTATTAAGTTTAATGCTTAGTATCATTGATAGTTTTTTCCTCGTAAATAGAATTGAAGAATTGTTTTTGCCAATTAATGCTTTATCATTTTGAGGTTTTATTTTTTCATTGTTTTTTGACATCTAAAGCAGTTCAGCATTTTTTTTATTCAGCAAAACATTGTTGTTTCTTTTTTAGATCACAAAGTTTTGTTCCCGAATTTGACTTTGGAAATTTAGTGACAACACTCGATGAGAACAATTTCGATAAGGTTATCAACAGCGGAAATGTTTTTGTGATGTTCTTCTTGTCGTGTAAGTTTGTTTAGTATTGATGTTTACTAATGGCAGTACGCAACTAAGTAAGACAAAATCTTGCATCAGAAAGGTAAAGGATAAGTTCCTTAGTTTTTAAGGATCTTTATAAAAAATTTTGTGCTGTCGCAAAATAGGTCACTTTTTCATGCAATTTTTCTTGTATGTTAGGGTGTGAACATTGCAAAGCAGTAAAACCAGCATTCCGCGAAGCTGCGGAACAATTTCAGTTCGGCAAGTTCGCTGTAGTCGATTGCACTGCTTGGAATGGTATCGTTTACTATTTGTTTTGGTTGTTCTTGATAGTGCTGAATGAAAATTTCATAGGCACTAATTTTTGTGATTTTTTATTCAAAAACTGCCGTAAAATATATTGATAATACAACTAGCATAAATTAGTAAAAACAGAACACATACATAATGCACTTAAGGAACATGCATTGAAACTTCATTCTTATAGTTGGTAGTTTCTCGATTTGATATATAAGAAAGTTGAATAGAATTTCTTGAATCACAAGATTCTTAGTCAAAATTTCTCAAATTTCAGATCTTTGTGAGAAACATAACGTGAAAGACTACCCGACTTTCCGGATATTTATTAACGGTGTTCAGCATGATTACAGTGGTAATCACACTCCATCCGATTTTATTACAGCTTTTATGAAGGTTGTTGGAGCAACCAAAACTGATCTATAACTATAAGTTAAATCGAAGTACGGTTTGATTAGCAGCAATTAAATGTTTTATTCAGTATCAGTTATTAAGTCTAATATGATTACTTCTTTTTAAAATTTTGATTTTATTCGTTTGTCTTATAATCATTTCAGCTCAAAAACGAATTGTCATAAGCATATTTGTTATGGTAGCTTTTTTACTTGCTAATCCATTATATATTTATGTTTTTATGCAGTGTACAGTAAGGATGGGAAATAGTGATGTAAATGTTAAGAAAATGGTAGAATTATTCTGCAAACATCCGATTACTTTTTTTCTTGGCATTAAAGTCAATTTTTGCAGATATTGCATATTGTTACGTTAAGTAATAATTTAATTATACCACTTCATCAGTTTTTTTGCCATTTATCCTTTTCTTTTTGTTCAGTTTCAATCTTTGTAATTCTTATGTGATTATTAGTGAGATTTCCAATGTAATCTGTTGATTTAATATTTATCAGGTCAGACAAGTTTCAGATGGGACTGCATTTAAATTATCATGAAATAAATAAATGATTCCTGTATTTATGCTTGCGAGAATTGCAAATTCAGATGAACTGAATTTGTGAGAATTACAAATTCACAGAACTGAATCGTTCCGTTACACATCATTATTAATTGTTGTCCGATTTTTCATGAATTTTCTGAGAATTTTCAAAGAATCTGAGAAAATTTCTGAGGAAATTGCCATCAGATTCTCAACATTGGCAATAAAAATTATTTCCTCTTGGAAATTGAAAAAATCCAAAAAAGTTATACATCAAGTATTAATATTCTTGTCTGTGGGAGGGCCATTACGAAGGTTCTTATTACAACCATCGTCCAAGAAATCTTTCCTTTCCGTCACCATAGTAGTGGAAAACATGTCACCTATCACAAACTTAACATTTGGAAACATAGATAACATACGTTATTCCAACAAAAAATCTGAAATGTGCTTCCGAAATACTATGAAAATTGAAACGATCCAACTAGGTGGATGCCGTGTGATGAATTCAGAGATATTTGTTACGAATCAGTTTTGCCTTAAAATACACACAGCTTCATTTGTGTGATTTACATGTTTACCTATTATGTTTTTCAACACATGAGAAAGCACCTCTTTATAAGGATTTTTTTTTTAAATAAGATTTCGTGCACAGAATTTATAATGGCACAGAAAATTCACATTTCATTATATACATATAAAACTCCATATCTCATCATTATAGAGATTCTCTTTCATGTACAGTCAAAATAAGCTTTTGAAGAGATCTAAGATTTGCGTATGGGCCAAGTATATTATGAATGTTTCCATATTGCATTATTGGGGAAGACTCGATGTCACTAGTCCTGGTTCGTTGTTTTGCAGTACAGCCGCAGCCGCATCACACGCAAAATGCAGTAATTTGTCTACCTGACATTTTTGAGACCATCATTTTGAAGAAAATAAGATGTGCAGGTTTGCGCAGTCTTCAGTTATTTAATGAAAGAGCTTGATGAGGAACTTTGAAAAATAAAACAAAAAATAAAGTTCTTCCAAATACCCAGAGAAACAAGAGAAATATAAAGTTTTATCTACCTGCACAAGATCATCTTTAATTCGCAGAAATCGCAATTCATTAGTGACTGCTACTGTACAATCAATGCCTTCTCCAGTAACAAAATCTGCGGCAATCTTTAAAAATAATTGTATTCACAAATTTGCTTTAATTTAAACTTAGCAAAATGTCACCAGGAACAAAACAATAGAAGATTCGAAAATATACCTTGATGCATGAATTGATATTCTGAACCTGATGGGCTGCTCCGGAAGGTATAAATACAACATCGCCTTCATTTTGTACAAACATACGGCATTCGATTCCTACAGCGAAATTTCGAGATCGGTAACTAATATGAACTGCTTAACGAGAAGTGTTCCTCGTTTTAAATAGATCCAAGAAATAAAATAATATTTATAAAACTGCTGGCTAAAAAGTTGAAACAAACCTCTTTCTTCGAAAAAATCCATCATTTCACGCGTTACCACTACGTCTTGGTTGTGAATAACATCACCTTTCCATTTTTCCCCCTAAGAATTGTATAATATTTATATTATTAACATTAAACAAATTCAAATTGATGAAATTTTAAAATAATCGCACTTTCATTTCCTTCCATTCCTCAATAGCAGCACGGATTCTCGTATTATCACTGGGATGAAATATTTTCCAGATAGCACCAGCTTTCTCCGGCTCGCGAAGAGCACGCTCCCTGTGATACCCATGGATACCCTCTGCATCCAAGCGTTGTTCAACAGCTAAAACAATCTAGCCTTCAGATTATCTTGTGTTATCAACAGTAACATTAATAGGAAGTTCCATGTAATTCTAATCCGAATCCAAAACATGAAAAGCCCGCAAAATTAAACCCTACAAAAAATTATTACTTTAGAATCGGCTAATACTGATAGATACTACAACATAAGTAAGGAAACTTCTTTTTTAATACATCGGTATTTAAAACATACCATTTCTCACTTCCTCTCTTGACATTTCATCCGGTGCTTTAACAAATGGTAAGAAATTCACTGCATCAGATACATCCAGATGTAATGGAGTAGAAGCCAAATGAAGAGCATTACATAATCCTACAGAAACGTTCACATCAATTTTTTGGCAAACAGATGAAAGAAACATTTTGGTAAGCGATAAAAAAGGTCACAAACATAGAAATTATAAGGGGTTTTAAAAAAAGTATTTCAAAAGATAGAGTAAAACTTACCGAAACAAATGTAGACTTTTGGTCCCGGATCTGGTCGGTCACGTTTATCATTGAATAAGTTCAGCAAGTTCAATCTGCCACGGCCACTTTCCTCGCGATTAACATGTGTGTAATCCAGGAAAGGCATAATCTCATACAAATTTACATACTGTTCAGGAGCGATATTAGAAAATAGTTTTGATTCTGGAAAATCTTTTATCTGAAAAATAGGATATAAGAAATGTAAATTTCAGAAAGATGAAACGAATACAATGATATTAAATTTGGAAGAATGGCTTTCAAGAGAGACACACTATGACAATAAGTTTAAAAATTTTTTCCGCAATTTAAGCATTAGCTTCTAACAGTCTCACCTTCATATAAGAGTCACCCTTGCCTCGTTTTAATCCAAATTTCGACCAGAAAATTTTCAGTGAGCATGGTTTGTCACGGATCATTACAGGTGAAAAGTTCTCACTATCCAGAATAGATACATTTCGATCACCTGCAAACCTCTTGAAACTGATGTATTTTTTTGGAACTCAATGAATAAGCTTCATCAATAAAGAAAAACTACTACATGGATAGGTGTTTAAACACTGCATTTCTAATTTCTGAACCACTAATATTAGAAAACTTGTCATGAAGCATTATGCAATTTGACGGTAACAAGTTATTATATAAATGTTTCTAACAATGAAGAAATTTAAAGAAATCTTTAAACAGGAAAATAAAACTAACAAGCCATAATTTTTTCAAATGCTTCTTGAGTCCACAGTGCTCGACGGTAACGAGGATGACGATTCACATTTTCGACTATAACGGGATTGTGTGCAGTTAACTGGGTTTTAAAACGCGCGTACGCATTCGGTGTGAACTACAATTATACGTGTCAAAGAAAAAATTGAAAAATTCAACAAAGACAGTATGATCATTGATGGATATGTGATAAAAGTCCATGTGTAACAAGAAGAGAAATAATGCGAGCACAAATGCTGGAAAATTCTTGCCTGATCCTCAATAACACAAATTGTTTCGATTGGAAATTTCGACAGAGGCGAAAATCGAGGACAATAACACTTTTCCTAAAATAAATGCCAAAATTAAATTTCACAACTGAAGCCTCATTATAAAAACCGTAAATCTGATTCCAGTATTTGATAAATCATGGACACTTACATTAATAACAATGACCTTCCGTAGAAAATACAAAAGCGAATTTATTTAAAATATCCACTAGTAATAAAAAAAGAGGTAACCTCCTGAAACAATTTTACATTATAGCCTCGTCCATGATTACCATTGCATAAAGCACCATCCTTCTTAATACCGTACCGTACTAACTGCTCCATCGATCGGTAAAGCGTATCACGAATAATGTCTTAAAATATATGTAAATTATAATTACTAAGTAAAGATGTAAACAAGGATTTATTTGCTATAAAATATCGGACAAGAAATCAGGCCAAATTATTACTATCAATTTTATATATTTTCATTAACGGATTTCTGTCCGATATTATTTGAGAAACGGAGAAAAAGAAATAATACCAAATGAAGGCAGAAATGATGCCAGGTGAAACATATCAGCATCATGAAGGTGACCATTTGTACAAGGAAGTGACTTTAACCAATTCGGAGGGTAAGAATCTGAAAATAATCCTTCCTTTGTTTTCAAATTTATAGCAGCTGTGATAAGGTCGAGTATGAAAAATAAAAAAAAAGGACTGAATTTATTAAATTATGAGAACATATCTGAACGAAAAGACTAAAATTAGTCACTACTGATTAAGGATCCCTATTTATCTCTTGATGTAGTCACAATTTCAGTAGAGACAGATGCATGGCGAAAGAACTCGCGTTAATTGTGCAAGTCTTTCAGAGAAAAAATGATGAAATTGAAAATGCAACTTTACGATGTAAATGATTTCCGAAAAATCAACAGAACTTGGAATCTCATATTTCGTTTCTTATAATGTTTTTATCAATTACTAAACGCAAAATAACTTTTTATCGATTAAGTTGATTAATGATCGTATGCTGACATTCTAATCCATTTAAGTATTCATACTTCAAATAAAGAAAGCACAGCACCAAATAAATGTGCATGGATTTATCCAATATTCATATGCACCGAATCATTTCAGCACTCGTTTTCTACTATCCCTTTACAATATATGTGAAATATCCAATTAGTTGAACAGTTTGTATCCCTCTTCCGACATTTTTATTTCCATTAACTGCACTTTTCAGCCATACTCTTGCATACACATCCACTTTTCGGCTTATTTCAATCAGCAAAACCCCCGTTTTTCCCCATTTTTGATTATTCACATAGCACTTTTCTTCCAGATTTTACAAAATACTTCATGCATTTCGCGCTTAAGAAGCCGAATCATATCTTTTTCCAATCCTTCCATGCAATTTATCCGCAAGTTATCATATCCTTTCCATATCTTTCGATAGCTTTCGATATTTGCTTCATATTTATCCGAAAGTTTTCCTTTTGCCTCATTAAGTTGTTCTTGTCTAGGTTTTGTTTCATGATGAAGCCACATTCCTTTCTCTTCCCAACAAGTATTTTCGGTTCCCAATTTATCAAATTTTAAGCACTTGATACTACTAACAAAGGAAATTTCGATAAATATCCATGACAATCTAAAATCCACGCTTTCAAAGTTATTCAAGGATTTTACACCCTAATGAAATTTACCATTCCTTAGCTAACCAATAATGCGAGCTTGAACAGATTCTCTTCAATCGCTTTTAATTAAGGATCTATGTTCTTCCACTCACTCTGTTGTTCCATTTAAGTGATACTATATAGCCAAAAATTAATGCAGCTAAAACTCCGCTATTTGTATAAAGTAGCGTTAGGTAGACAGCTCGTATTGTGTTAGTCTCTTTTAACTACGTCCTAGCAAAATCTTTCGCGTATGCACATCTTGTGTAATGGTTATCCGAACTCCGCAAAGATTAAATTCGAACCATTTCTACATTACAAACAAATTTTTCTCCTAGTGATGTTAGACAAATCAAAGAGCGAGTCAAAAGAGCGAGTTAAAGGGACAAATGATTCCATCCCTTTAACCCTTAGATTTAACTCATGACACAAAATAAATAAAGAAACTGATGTCGTATAATTGCCAATATAATCAAAGTTATTTCAGACCGTTACCAAAATTACATGAGCTGCTATGCTAAGAACTGTATAATCTACTTTTAATCGATTTGTCCATTAATCGCTCTTCCAACAATCGCACCTACTCTCATTACACGCAACAACTGAATTCACAGTTTAAGCTACCCTAGTTTTCCAGCATGCAAATTAATACTCAACAGAAGACTATAATACCAGATTTGCAAATCATTTACATGAGAATCATTTGTATATCAGGTCTTGCACGATTCTATTTTTCGTCCTTCATTTGCTAATTCATTTCTCATGGAGCCATTACTAAATGTTTTTCATTTCTTTTGCTGTCATATATATTTGAATAGTTAACCCACCTGTTTAACTTGAAGTGCAGAATCAGCTAAAGCTCGCAAAGTAACACTAACCACTTCAATTAATTAAAATGTCATACAAGCAAAATTGTTAAAGAGACCTATCACAGTTTATAATTTAACCAACCATGTGAAGCTGGTATTTACACCGAAACGCTTTGTAATAATTGTTTTACACTAAAACATTTTTTAGAGAACGCTCCCGTTTTGTTTCCATAAGAAATCTTATATAACTCTCTCTGTATATTAGTAACGATTACGTTACTAATGTACAGATTTTGATGAACTTATTGACTTATTGAAATTTACTTAAAGAAATGTAAAGAAATGTACCGATCAAAGAAATATTCAAACATATCTATTTAAATTTAGAGAACGCCCACACTTTACTTCCAAAGAAATCTTTCTCTGTATAGAACTTAGTAATGCGTGGAGTTTCTCCTTCATAAATAGTCTGTTGAATTCTTATGATAAATAAAACGAAACACAACAAAAAGCATTGGATATACCTATTCCATTCAGTTCTTTATAGCATGTTATGCACAGTTCCGATCCACAAATTCTACAGCAAAAATGAGCATTTAAGATGGCAAAACGACATGCGTCACATATTTGTTTCGCACCAAACGCATGATTGTAGTATGCTTCTCTTTCTACAATGAAATATCACATAGAAAAAAAGGGCTCAACAGCACCTATGAGATCTCGAAATTTCATAGTGCCACGTCGTTGGCTGCGGTCTGATAATGTTGAAGCACCTATTCGAAAACTTCGAAAAATAAAAAAAAGTCACTATTTGCTGATCGGCTAAAGTCAAGCTGCTTAAACTACTAACATTCTACGCCAAAAATGCCTAAACATAACATTTTAACGGCTGATAACTTCATCCTCTATTGAGAGGTGTGCATCTAAGTCACCATACGGTGTGTTGCGCTAGCCGACTACCAGTCTAAATAGCTAAAATAAGTCAGAGAAAGTGATGGTTGATATAACAATATATCCCTTTATTAAAATAATTTGCTAAAACTTTTCATGTGCCTGCTTAAAAATCCACAAATTCATAAGCAGAATTCAAGAAATTCTTTATCAGCAGTATTTCCAGCTCATTTAAATGGATCCCAAATGTCGTATATAACATAGTATAATTTGAAGTATGATAAATAAATAGTGCCCGTTGAAAACCAATCGTGCAGAGTTATTAAATTTTCAACTTATTATCCAGAACATTTTTTCAGAAATTGGGTAAACTTACCAGAAAAGGCTGAAACAGCTTCTTCTTCACGATGTACCACTTTTTCGTAATTTGAATATACACACTGTAGAACATACGCAGCCATTTGAGCCGCTTCCGCCTTTTCCTTTGGTTTGCCTAAAAATTCCTTTTCTTTTCACAAATCCACAAACAAGAACGAGCAAAAATGAAACATACATGACCAATAGCTGAGGGTAACTATCTCACCGATCCACAAACACTCGAAAAGGTCCTAAATCATTCTTCTTTTTTGTCTTTTTTGGAGACTACCAGTATATAATGATCAAACCAGTAGTAAACTTCTCATCGATGAATTGTTCCATGCGAGCGTTTACTTCATCCAGTAATGATGACTTAATTTTTTCGATATCGCTAATCAAAAGGTGGCGGCGCAATTTGGGGTTGTTACGATCACGTCTAAAAATATAACGAAAAAAAATTTCGGCATAAATCTCTCCAAAAAATTTCGCATATAAAAATTTTTTCATGACCAAAAAAAAATCGAATGCATTTTTTCCGTTTAAATCTGACATGCAAAAAATAGTAGCAAGTGACGTGCAGAAAAGGGACTTACAATGATGAAATACAATGACACAACTGTAATTTCCATAAATCAGAGTGAAAAACTTACAACATGCGGTTATGGAAACGACAATCTATGGTCTTTTTATCCGGTTTAGTAGCGCAAATAATACAAGGATCATACGAGGAAATTGCGCATGGTTTTTCCTAAACTTTTTTTCTTCAATTTTAAAATTTTTTAAGTAGACTCATCAACAAAAATTCAGACTATCATCCCACTAGTATAATAATTCTTATCTTGAAAGCATTGTAATCAAAAATGGTATCTTACTCCTCTGCTTCAGTAATGTTTTTCGCTCAACTAGGATTCTATTGAAAATTTACTGCAAATATATAAATATATGAAATATTTCATAGCACCTGTAAACGCCAGTTCATCAGATTACAGGATGTTTCCACCATTTCTCGAAAATGTTTGTATTTCTTAGGCTCATTATAGCGATCAGATACTACAATTTCGCTTTTCGCATTACTACCTGAAACGTAACAATAATATACCGGAAACGGCTCACAAAAATCCGTAACATCTGAAAATAATATTTCAAAAGAAAGGGGTTCTGAGGAACTGGAATTATCTCTGTTTGTTCGAAAAAGTAGAAAGAAGAATATGTAAGCAGATAATAAAAATAAGAAACAATGAATTATTTCCAATATTGGTTAAATATTCACTTGATTTCACAGAAATTTTTTCCTTCAAATTCGAACCACCACGAACCGATCCTAAATAAGATTGTCAATAATAACAACGAATCACAGTTTCATACACATCCCACATCCATCCAGTTTTTTTTCAGCTACCTTTTTCATAAAGAGTTGTTGCTGTGTAATTCTAGATTATTAAAACTAAAACGGTTTAATCAAATTCATTACAAACTGCTTGCATGCAGTCTTACGGAGCCCGGATTGGAAAAAAAACCCAACTATGTGGCATTATAATACGTTCTCCAATGATTTCTCCCTTTTTGTTCATTGTTTGCGTTGCAACACCATCTTCGCAACCCAGTTCAGCATTGGAAGAATCAGTCTCAAAACATTTTACTGCAGTTCTTGGTCTTTTGTGCAATAATGCCGCATCTGATTCCACATCTAAAAAATGATGCACTGAAACTCACATTACCAAAGGACAACACACTGTGTTGCGCGAGTGATCCAGATGGTGCTGAAGAGCTTTGTAAAAACTTCAGGAAGGAAGCCAATCAGATGAACCATACCAAACATTATGCAAATTTGGTAACTTTGATACAATTATGTAAACCAACGGCAGCCACACGAAAGAAAAATAATCGCAAAACTTACTCCAGTTATCAATCGATCCTCTTTTTGACGATGCATTACTTTCCCCGGCATTCCTGGAAAATAATAAATAAAATGAGAATCTTCGGCAGCTGTTAGTGGAACTTCTGCATATCAGCTTTATGAATTCAATTCCATGCTGTTTCAGAAAACTGAAAAATTAGGTTCACAGTGTTTCCAAATTCTTTGAAAGGAAACATGTATGTGGGAGTGTGGAAAAGAATCCAAAAACTTACGTTGTGAAATGTCCAGAATGCCGCTTGCCAACAGCAGCCATTGATCGAGCCTATGATCAATCAATAATTCGATTTGAAGAAATCACAATCATCAAAACATAGAAATATAGAAAATTCAAAATCAATACTCTCATCTTGAGGACAGCGCCACTTACACATGGATTCTACGCTACCCCTATCAGTTCACCGCTGTGGTGGCAGAAATATCATAGAAATGACGAAGTGTGATTAAATAATTGAAAAAAAGAATACTAACAATCAGAAAATACTGCAGAATGCCGTTAAATAAATATGAACAGAGAATATGATAAAATAAGATGACAAGAATTACGGAACAATAGATATTCTTGGATATATGCTTCAACTAGTTCTTGAATTGGTATTCAATTTCCAGACCGAGTAATATGCGGTCCGGCCGAACGAACAATATATAGACATAGAAGACACGGTGGTGGTCAGGCGACGTAGACAGTGTTTACAGTTAAAGTGTTTGCGCGAAAAATCAAGGGAAGATGTAAATGGACAAATTCAGAATTGGTTTCAGAGAAAAATGAATAGAGGACTGGAAAAGGCGAGTGTTAAGAAATCAAACCATTTGCGAAGTATGGATTGGGTGGGTAGTGTTAGTTTCTCAAATGTTACTAATTACTGTTGGATAATTGACTTTGATGTTGTCGACTTACAGTACCATGAAGAATGCATCGAAACTTCTTGTCTTATTCATAGGAATAAAATGATTTTTTTTAAGAAAATTAATGTATTTTAGTAGTTGATAGATATATACTACTCAAAGGCAGGAGCATAAATAATTCAGTGCAATACGGCAATGGGCCAGATCCGGCTATGTATCACAATCTTCGAGAAGACCTACGATGCTCAGTGTTAAAATTTAGTCTGCATAAACACTTTTATGGAATTGTTTGAAAGATTTTTTAAAACTACCATGAGCAGAGAAGGAAGCCACCTAACCGGTGTCACTGGTCCAGCTAATGCATTAATTTTGTTAAAAATCAGTATATAAGAGAGAATGAAGCCTAAGGATACATAGATATCAGTAATTTAAATTTCCAACTCATTTGACGGATAAGTTTGAGGAAAAAACTAGTTCCATAAATTAGGTTATCCAACAATCTGCCTGAGATCTTGTTCGATATTTTAAGATATTGTCCAAATTTTATTTGAAACTCCCTAGCTATAATTTCATCCCCTTCCAAGTTTCTGTCCAGGAAATTCCGCCTGAGATTTTATCCAACTTTTTTCCGAGACTATCTTCAAGATTGTGGAAAATTTTGTGCGAAATTTTACCCACGACTTTAGCTAAGGGATCTTTTTTATTTCATGTTTGAATCTTGTTTGTATTATTTAAGGGGTAAAAAAAAAATGAAAGAAAGCAAGAAACACACTCCTCCCATACGTAGTCGTACTCGCAGCATACTAAATGTAAGTCCAACCGTTCCCAACGAATTCTACTGTGAATGCTGTGTCTATAAGTTTTGTGTGTATTTATGCATTTACTCTCATTTGCATATCTTACTGTTTAGCTGTACTCACGTGTACCTTTATGCTAAGTTTTGCTTTATGAGCAGGTAGAGTGCGATTGTATTTTCGTGTTTATGTGTGTCCAGTGATGTAGTTAGATATGTCTGCGCATTGTTTATGTGTGTTTAGACATGTATCAATATGAATTCCCTAAATTAGCGATTCAGAGTAGCAGCTATAGAATAAACACCCCACGCAACCTGGCTGAGAAAAAGACGGAAGACAGTTTCACACTTCCCTCCGTCCCTCTACTTCGTCATCCATTGCACTCTTCTCCTTTCGCGCCCTCTAGATTTGAAATGGATATTGCTTGCTCCATTCTTACAAAAGTCACGTACGTAGCCATTTCATTCTGTTATCCTCAGAGCCATTCCATTCTGCTATCCTTTTCTTCCCGCCTTTATTGCACATCCAGTAGAGGAGAGCATCATCGATTTTCACTCATTCACTCATGCAACATTTGAGGGCGGCTGCTCGTATACGGTATGGTGAGTGCTCCCCATTATTATGTCCTACTGTAGTGAAATCCTAACAATCATCATTTAGACGATGTGCGAGCGACATGTCGTCGCATTCAGATTGCGCTACTGTGACACATAAAACATAACTGCTCAGGTATTTTAGATCATGCAATCGGATCTAGGGAAACCTTTCAGTGTTAAGCATGAGCCCAAAGGTTCATTTAGAGTGTTGGCCCCTCTGTCCATATTTTATATGTGATAGCTTTAGTAATTCATTAAACAAAGTCAGCAGATATCTGAATAAGCATAAAATAAGTCCGCCAAACAGAAATGCTTTTATTTTTATATTGACTACAGCTTGAAGAGCCCTTCTTTTTTTTTTGTTTACGATAAGCCGGGGATGGAACCAAAAATTAGGACTTGAAGTATATTTGCACGAAAAATAGTAATTTAATTGAAGTGTACTATGATGGAAATGCATTAATATATTTTCTAATAAAATTACACTATTTCAAAATCGAAATCTTTTTAATTGTTTTTCTTGCTAAAATAAATCATATACATTGGTTCCCGAATGCAAATTTATCAGAATAACTGTCAGCCATACTTGCGATTCATTGTCAATGTTCAGGTATTGATTGGCTGCCCGTTGGGTTTCGCATGTGCAAACTTAGTGATAGAGGTTTCTGGGCCAGACTTAAGTGGTCGTTTTAAATTGGATTTGATAAAAGTATTGAGGGATTACTCCAGGTGTGAAAGAGATAGCGGCGACATATCGTAGACATCATATGGTCACTTTCTCATTGGTGAAAGAAAACAATTGATAGTGAAGACTATTCATTGAATGACTTTCCTGAAATCACGACGAAAAAAAGCTGCTAAGTAGTGGGATAAAATTGTATAGAAATAGTCTTCGTCAGTGGCTGACTGAAGTGATGGAAAAGATAAATAAGCAAGATTGAGGGTCTTGAAACTACTGAATCAGTGAGAGTGTGCCGAAGGACGGGTTCATTCTTATTTTGGTCTTAGATATAAAATTGCCAGCATGATCATTTGTCGGAACTTGCATGTTTGTTTATCTAACAAAAGGAGTTTTCTTTTTAATTTTATGTGTTTGACCTTCGTTATGTTGCAGTATTTAATCCTAGGTTAAGAAAGATATCCTCAGGCAGTTGTCTTAAGAATCTCGAATCTACATTATCTGGGATGTTTGAATGTTAAAGTTTTGTTTAATTCGTGAAATTAACTTTTTAAGTTGATCCATTCTGCGGAGCATGATCCGTAGAGATTACTGTATGAATTGGTACAAGACTCAGAATAAATTTGAGGCAGACGGACAAAAAGACACGCATAAAAGGATATGATTTATGTTGCTTGATTTGATTTTACTTAAAACTTTTAATGTTTTCTCTTGCATATACAGTTGCGGGAATGGCTGCAGAGCTACCGGATGTTTGGAACGGTTATTATATTGGAACTGCAAGAATTGGTGAAGGTATGTTGAATGTAAATTATAAATTAAGAAAGAACATTTTAAATCTAGAATGACCAAATTTCAAAAATCAATTTCTTTAATTCTAAATGTTGCCAGGGATACATGGTACCATCTACAAGGCTATCGATGAGGAGCGTGCAAGAAATATGGTTACAATCAAGAAAGTCAAAATGAATTTAACGGTTGAGAATGGTGTGCCATCTGCAGTGTTACGAGAAATCACACTTCTTAAATTACTGCAACATCCAAACATCGTTTCGTATGTTTTTTTTTCTGTCACAGTACTGACTAATAACATTTATAAATAGGATGTTTTACTGCATCACAAAGTTAACAGCAAATGCTCATTTGTTGAGGTGTGTTGAAGGTATTTGTCCTCTTAACCAAGAAGCTAGTTTGGATGGGAGTAATGAACAAGTGGAGGAAACGAAATTCGGTATCAAAGGCTTCGAAAAACTCAAGCGGCTCCATATTCGACACACAGCCAAAAACTGTTTCATTTAATCAAAGAATCTTTTCCCGCAGTAAAAGTTGAAACTCTGGGTAATTTGCCGAGCATATAAAATGTTGTAAGTCGAAAGATCACGGGTTCTCAGTCTGAGATTCAATGAATATGTGCGGTTATCAATGCTGATATATTATATGGTTCTAATTATTCACCTGCAATAATTGAATTAAGATTAATTACAGTCTTGAAGACGTAATAATGGGCGACGATCAACTATATCTGGTGTTTGAATTTGTTAGTATGAATCTAAAGTGTTACATCGGCAAAATTCCTGATGACAAATGGATGGATAAAGCTGAGGCCAGTGTGGTTCTTTTCTCTTGACCTTTTCGTTGTCTCCATAAAGACAGAGTTAATTAATTCTTTGGAAAACAGAAGGAAAAGTGATTGAAATTTATTTTAATCCATTTATGTAAGACTGAAAATCCACGTCGTGAGAGAATGAAAGTTTAATTAATTACAGCAGAAGTCGTATTTGTATCAGATCCTCCAAGGTATCTATTATTGTCACCAAAGAAATATTCTGCATCGTAATTTAAAGCCTCAGAATTTACTTGTTGACGAGAAAGGTCGCCTTAAGCTTGCTGATTTCTGTTTCGATGAAACAGTTAACTCTTTGGGGAGACACCACACGCAAGAGGTTATTTTTCAAAATTTTGTTTCAAAAATCGGCAGATTAGAGACTCATCCTTATATTCAAAAATATATGTTTGGATATCGCTTGCAGGTTTATATTCGATTTTATAAAGCTCCGGAATTACTATTTGGTTTGATTAATTGCACATCGGCAATAGACATATGGAGCATCGGATGCATTACTGCCGAAATGGCTGTGAAGCAAGCACTGTTTCCTCCGGGCGATTCAAATATTGATCAGATTTTTCGCATTTTTAAGTTTGTTTAAATTTATTGTGTTTTCTTTATCATTCTACTATTTTTCATCATTGCATTTTTAGAGTGCTATCGACTCCATGTGAGGAAGTATTACACGAACTGACAAATATACCAAATTGTTCGGAAACATTCCCTAAGTGGACGAATAATCACCTTCATGAAATTCTTAATCGCTCTATGGATGCTGATGGCATTGAGATTGTGCAGGTTGAGAATGTTTCATCTGAACTTTGGGATCAGACGAGGCTGCTTTTGATTTTGTATTCTGCTATTATAGTTTCTAGGGTATTCTTTATTTCGTTTTATCTTTGTACCTTTTTTTGCAGAAAATGTTGAATTATAAGCCGTCGGGACGAATCTCTGCGAAAGAGCTTTTGGAAGATCCATACTTCGCTGATGTCGATCGAACAAAGCTTCCAATTAGCGAGTATTGATGGGACTTTGGTATCGTTATCAAATCAAAAGTATTTATCTGTTGGAACAGTTTTTCTGTTGATTTTGGATATATATTTGGTTGTTTCACTATGAAACAATAAAAACTGTTTTTTCGAATAAAGTCGATTTTTTTCTTTTCGAGCAATATCATTATCGATACATTATCGGCAAATGTTGGTTTCACATATGGATATTAGGTAGTCTGATGTATTTTCTTGATAGATCACTAAAGATCCGTTCGTTTTTATATGCCATTATTAAGGGAAGCTGATATGGTATACATTATTCGAAGCATTTTTTTTGGAATAAAGATTTAAAAATCGACAAACTCAGAAAAATTAGATAAAAACATTACGTTTTCCCATTTGCCACAAATAATGCGAAAACATTTATTTGGATTGTACATTGAACAATAAAAGAGAAAGAGAGTGTATATTAAGTACACTTATTTGATATTCACAACAAAATATCTAAATGTAATGAAACCGTTTTGATAGAAACAGATGAAACTTGCAAATTGTTATTGCAGACAAAGAATATGTAAACCTATCATTCATTTTTGAAAGGTAATGCACAAATTTGGTTTAACTTCATGGCACAGGAGGTTACAATTCCATTTCAGTGGGCAAAAACATTTTATTTCGAGGTTATATAGCAGTTGCATGAAAAGTAGTAACGCAGCTGAAATAGGTTGGAATTGCGGCAAATAACAATGATAAACTAATTAGTGGTAAAATGGAAGAAATATCAATAAATTTGTATCAGTGATGTGGTTGAAGAAAGATTGAGCGAGAAGGATTTCTCGCTGAAGATTCTAGGATTTTTGAATCAATGAAAAGAGTTAAGCAGTGATTGACTGACTGCCTTTTCGGGATGCGAGTATTGCTAACGGCCGATTTAGGACTAACCTAATTGGTTTTATGCTACTCATATCCGTCAAGTCATTATTTTCTTTCAATTTTAGATTTTGTTCTTCAGCAAAAAATTTTGGTGTTGAAGGTGATGGTGGTATTTTCAACAGACGAGGTATTTCGTTTACTTTATTTATCGTATTACTTGCTTCATTCTCTTTATTTACCATGTAATTTGCTTGATTCCGAAATTGCTGTTGGAGTCTACTTATTTGCTCAGAATTTGCAAGACGATAAGGAAAATTTGCTTGGCCAGTTGAAATAAGATCGTTCTGAAGGCCACGTGAGTTTTCTGGAGAAAGTATTCCAACAAATGGTAGTAATTGCAAATTGGATAAGTTTGAAGGATCTTTTGAAATAGGAGTAGGGAGTGAATTGGCATCACCGGGCAGTGCTACTGAATATAACGGAATGTATGATGATTGTGCTCTTGCTTCGGTTATTCCAGGTTGAGCTACAAGCATTGGACCTGATACTGTCGCTGCCGATGTTGCGTTAATGACTGGTGAAACAGATATTGATGGTGGTGGTGTCGTTATTGCTAGAGTCCAGGTCATTGGATCCAATATAATTTTGTTCTGCTTTTCAAGGAATTCTTTGGCACGTTTCATTATCTCCACTGGATCTTTCAAATTCTCTTCATCTTTCGAGTTTTCACCACACCAGGTCGAACGTCCGGAAATACCACCAGACATGAAACAGTTATGATATTGTGCCTCACAAATGATTCCATTTAATAGCAGGATTACCAAAATAATGTTGTCCGTCATATTTTTTCTGAAAGAGAAAATCTTTTTAGGTTCATCTTTTTTTTAGTACTGAAGTAGCGCGAAATGTGGCATGTTCAAGAAAGATAACTTTGATTTGGATGTATCATTGTGTGCGAGAATTAAACATCTCAGAACTTTTGATGAAGTCCTAACAACCTCTAGACGAACATTTTGGCACATACGAACGAGATACAATACAAGTCAACCATGATGATATACGCGTGAAGTAATCAAGCGGAATCTTTCTGCTTTAGATCCATTATTCATGAAGTAAATTAAGATTACATTATTCTAGAAGAAGGAAAACTACCTATCATTTCCTGGAAAACTGTTTAAATATCTATTCATTTATCTGGCTGTTATTTCAATTTCAAATGAAAGAGGTACATATTTGCATCTTTTTAAACGGATGCTTAGAATCTCTGGAAATATTCTCACTATTTTTATCTAGTATGATACACAATATCAATATAGTATATCAGATATCTTTTTAACATCGATCTGATTATGGAAATGTTTAACAATCGATAGTAAGATATCAAAGTTAGTAAAGTAAGAATAGTACGTAGATCGATTAATTTTTCAGCTGTCCTTAAATGTAATAAAAAGTTTTACAAAAATTCGAAAACGGAGAAAAATATGAGAAGAAATATGTACAGTCAATATAAAAACAGTATACCAAATAATAAGTTTGCTTAAAGTAATAAGTATAGTATTGTTAATGACTTATTCAAGCAAACATGGATTGGGGTGGTAGATAATTTTAAAAGCGAATGACTTTCGATGAAGGAGACAGAGCCTTAAATGAAATGCATTCCATATTTGTATACATATATATGGATTGCATTTAAAAAATGATAAATTAATCACCCAGAACGGCATAACAATAGTGTTGACGTACAAAATGGAAGGACCAACATCTACTTCACTTCTTCCTACTTGGTGGTCTATTTAAAGTATTGCGACATATATCCATTTCTTTCTAAATTATTTTCAAAAGACTTCCAAATTGCTTTTTGATGAATGACTTAAATCTTAATGACACACATACATATACACAACACACACATACGACTCACACCAGACCATTTACTTGCATCCATTCACCATTACAACATTTCTGCAAAAAAATTTTGAAATCGACACTTATTCACGCAACCAATCCAATCATAAATACCTAATCAGCAGTGGACAGATGAATCGAAGCAACTAGTTTAAATGACAGATATTTGGTGAACTTTCGTACGGGAGGATGGAGAATATCCCACAATACGCGGAGGGAAATTTTCTGGCATTTTTGTTACATGCTATACATTACATGCTTCATTATATTCGTTCACTTCTATCAAACTAAAAATTCCAGCAATATCTCGCTGTGACTTTCACAACAACATTCAGATAAAACAAAATAATTGAGAAAAATCGAAAAAAATTAAATTGAGAAATAAATACTTAAAATTGAAGAAGAAATAAAACTCTATATACATAACCTATAAATATTGTTAAAACAGCTCGTTTAAATCATTTAAACGAAAAAAGCACAGCAGATTAATTGAAATCGATGATTAAAAAATGGAAACACATCTTTCATGTTATACTCAAAGTTTCGGCATAATTTTTATTTGCATTTCAATAAATATTTGAAATTCTTAGTTAATTACATGGTTTTTCACATCCCAAATAATCCAAACTTTCATAGCACATCTATACTTTGCATAGCAATTATGAATTAGTATATAATGGTGAAATAAAAAAGTAAATTGGAAAATTCAAATTGGTTTTGCAAACAAGAGATATTTTGTGCAAATTCATTAAATAAACTTAGTAACGATTTGAAACCATAACTTTCAATGATTTTATTTTGAATAAGCGATAATAACCGGATCAACAGCAATAATAGCACATAGCATTAACGACTAAAAGTAAAGGATGGATAATGATGTTTACTAGAATAGGTACCATAAACATGATCGATTTCATTGGTCGCAGCGTTGTCCTGATAGAGTAAAGCAATTCCTTCTGCAGTAGCATATGCCTCATGGTGGAGTATTTTCATCGGTGGACTTAAAATTTTCGGATGTGGTACACCATGGGTCGATTCCTGATGGGCATATGTTACTGAAGGTATGATATCGGGCATCCATCCATTAACGCAGTTTCCACTTATTTCCGCATCTTCAATAGTTACAGGATATTTTAAAATTTTAAAAAATGAAAAATTTCATAACAATGTGAAATTTCCAAATAAAAAGCAAAATGAAATTGACGATATTTTACAGTTATTAATGGACTTCAACCTGTATTTGATGACTGCAGCAGGAGTGGAGTTTGACATTGAGGATCCAAAACTTCTTCTCTACTTTTCGGCAAATTATTCATCCATAAACCACTATCATAACGACTATTTCGCTGAAGACACAGCACAACTTTACAGTCCCCAATCAAATTTTTCGCTACGAAAAGTCTCATTTAATAAATTGATTAATGACTTACAAAAAGAAAGCAAACCATAAATACATCTTTGACCTTTGACTTTGACTTATAACTTGCTATCATACAGTAGCCTTGAAATGGATTTGTAATTTGGAGAGAAAAAGCGCATGTAAAATTTTATATTGTCAAGTCCTTATACTTGACAATGGTTCAATTTTAAATTTCTCTCCCAAGGGTCAACAACCTCTTTCGATGCTAAGTTTCAAGCTATATCGCATACTTCCAGACATTCAAAGCGGTGACTTTTTGTCGGATACATATTTGATGCTGACCGCCCAGAAAATATTTCAGTCTATCCCATAAGGACTGATTTTCAAAATCTTACAAGTATTTCTAGCATAAAGTAAGAATAATTATGGTCGGATTATTAGGAATCAACAAATTAGCATCATCAAGTTCAAATCTCTACTTATGTGCAAGAATTTAATGGATGAATCTTTAAAATAACTGTTTTAAAATTATTAGAAATTGCAGATTTTATTAAAAATGTTAAAATGTTTTCAATTTTTCTCATTTTTTTTGAAAGATTGTATTGGTGGTGATAATAAAAAATCACCTTTGGACCAAAATAATATGTCCATAAGAAAATATACGTGGCGACGAAAACCAATGTTGAATTCAAAGCAATTTCATAGAGTGGGCTGTCAACACGATCGAACAATATGTAAAAACCGAAAGAATTGTAGAATAGGCATAATATAGACTGAAAAAGCGTGTCATCTTTCATTCCGAACTTTTTTTTATCATACCAATATTTTTCCATAATGAAACGCATTCCCGAATTGATTAAAAACAGCACTTTTCATTTAATAAATTTTCTATCCTTCTGACCTAATTGAACGTTTCATTCAGTTTTCATTTCCATCTTCATTTAAATGAACAAAAATATGAATCCCAATAAAAAAGGTTACGATGAAAAAAGTAACTATCGAAGAAACTGAAAAATCTTTGCTGGAATGAACAACGAAACAAACAAAAAACGAAACCATGGAAAATTCCCATATCCTTTTTATCAATGTTATTCAATTTAGAAAATTCACATACTCTGTCAAATGTCACTAAATTTCCCATTTTCCCTATCATAAATATCTTTTCAGCATTATTCTATTAACTGCCAAAATTTGCAGTTATTTTTCAAATTTTAACAAATATTTTGAAAATGACTGCTGAAGAATTGACTAATTTAATTTGTGTAAATGGAAACAAACCAGGACGATATGCAACCAAAGTGTTGCTCGAATGGAATACTCGGTAACCATACAATCGAATTGTTTGCTAAATGATATCAGAAGAGCCGTCGAAAATGCGTAAAAATCGAACTGAAATTCTTTTATCATCACATACATATAACTTAAGAATTCAAAAAATCCAAAAAACTTAAATCTTTCCTATAGATTGCATTTTGAAGGATAAGATTAGAAATAAGCGGTAAAGTTGTAAATCTAATAGCATTTGAAATGTTGGGATGTACTGTATGATTATTAATTACATTGTTACCTAGTTCAAAAGTAATATTTCCAAGATAACAAGGATTGTCCAACCATATATTGAACGCTTTGAACTTAACTGAGTATAGATTTCGCAAAAGTAGTTTAAAGTTGACTCAACTATTAAGTAAGTAAAAGAAGTACAAAGAAGTATGGTATATTAGATGTCATGTCATTGTCAATTGATTATCTCAATGAGTAACAAATTATTCATAACTTTAGCCGGATAAACTGGACATATAAAACATAAGTAGGTTAGTCTCATCTTTTCTCGTCCTTGGTGATGGGATACGGCAAAAAAAGGTAAATGTTGTAAGAGACCGCTAAGTTTATGATATTGAACAATTTGTAAATTTTTGATAAAATCTGGGCAATCTGAACAGGAAAGAGGAAGCAAATGAGGGCAAGCGAGATGCTGAATGAAAAAAACATCGAAAAAGATAGCAAAATTAATGAAGCAAATTTCAAAAAGTAAATTACCAAGATATACAATACAATTGGAATCAGAAGAACCCAGAAGAAAGGTTGGTTTGGTGAAAGTGAACATCCTGGAGCAAAGAAAAAGGATGCTAGTGATAACATTATTGGAATAATTATTGAACACAGTATTATCATCCAGTAACTGCAAAATACGAATTTAAAGTTAGCAGAGATTAAAAAAAAATTGCGCTAATATGTCAACACGTCATTCCATTTCTTATTTAAAACAAATCAGCACTTTAAGTTGGTTTAATAATAACTTTATAACTGAAATTATTTAAAAATTCAATTCGGTATTCGTCTTACTTTTAAAAAATGCTAAATTTTCAAGAAATAATGCCTGATTCTAAAACTTACTTCGACTCTGCTTTTCCCGTTGCCAGGAGTCGATAAATGTGGAAGGAATACATAAAAAGCCATGCAAATACTGCCGAAGTACACAAGCTTATAATTGTATTCCGTGCAAGGCAAAATACCTGAAAGGGTAATTTCATTTTCACTTTTGTGATAATAAAATAGAAAGAACAAAGTTCCAGCAAAAATAAAAAAAAAAAGAAACAAATGTGATTTTATACAATGCGAGCATAACAGACAAAATGATAATTTTCAAATCAAATCATAAATTTTAAATCCAAAACTTCAGAAAGATTTGCAAATAAATCCAAAACTTCAGAAAGATTTACAAATAGAAATACACATACAATACTTGGTTGAAGGCGATGAACCAAGAAAATAGCGGCCACATCAAATACAAACATAAGGATGAAGCCGAATCGAATAAGCCTTAGGCGTAGACAGGGTCGATAAAGGGTCCGGATTGCAGATAGTAAAAGTAAAACAAGAGCAAACGTTACGCACAATGATCCGGCATAAGGTATGGTTTTTGAAGGTATAAAACGGATCTGCAAGTTGATTTTTCAAAAAATCTTCTGCATTAAAAACTGAAATAAAAACTTTGCGGTTGAAAATTTCAAACTTTGCCTTCCTTAGAATTGGCCCTTATTGCTATACTTTATGATAAAAAGCAATTTTCGATAGCGTGTTCAAAAATTTTACTTACCAGAGCTCCATGATCTGGTCGAATAATAATCGTATAAACACCAGATCTTTCGAAATTACAAATAGCATGGGTCCGATTAAGTCCCACGAGTGCCGTCCTTTGTGCAGACCACTCCAGAAATATATTTTCCGTTTCCATATTTTCACTCGCCCCATCCTTAGTTCTGGATAGTTCGCTATTTTTTGTCGGATCTTCGGCAATCACACATTCTGGGTACTTCCAAGCTTCTTCGCTAACTGGGAATAGTACTTGAATTGCACAGGTGGCATTGTAGTAAACGGCGACGATCGGTGCTTTGCAGTGGAAACGGTCTATATTGTTAAACATACTGTAAAATATAACTTTTTTAGAATAAGCTATTGTATCATCACATAGAAGCTTCATCTGTATACTAGGGAAATTCTCCACGCGTTCATCCACGAAATTCTTGAACTTTGGCAATATTCGACTTCCATCAGGCATCTCGTCTACTGCGAAGACTGTAATTAGTCAAATTAAATCACATAGATTAATCCAATCTTCTCAAAATTATTTTATTGTCTTGAATAAGATGAGTATCTAACAAATCATAAGTGAAGTGGGAGATGCCAATTTTAATAGTAGAAAAGTGTGTTATTTTCTGCATGTAAAACTATATTTAGATTCTTTTGAAAATGAGAAATATAGGTATATTTCCGCCCCATTGCTATTTAGATAAGTGAGAGTAATAAATTTAATGCAGTAAAGTATTTCCTTACGGTGAGACAATTGCATTTCCGACACAACCATAAGAAGGCTTTCCAAAGGTGTTTGTTATTAATAGACAAACCTATTCCATTTGATCTACCCGTTTGTTTGACCATTTGTGTTTTTATATCGCTTTTATATAAAAATTTAAAGAAGAAACGGAAAAAAAGTAACCCATATTTTGTCCGCAGAACATAAATGGCTTGAGATATGAATGAATTTGATGAATGTTCGCTATATGGATGCCATAATCATTGAAGAGGCGAATTAATTGAGCATTGTCTGGATAATCCTTTATCTTCAGCAAACTGTCTGCCACTTTCAGTAAATGATTGGTATATTCTGTTGACCTGAAAATAGTTATAGGTGGAAACAATTTGTTTCCTTCATATCAAGCATTTTAACAGCTTAATTTTCAAGTTTTAAAGTTTTTCTGTAACCTTTTTCTTAAATTTTTTGAAATAAGATACAAACTTCAAATGGTTATTCAAAGAATCATTTCCACTAAGTTCTTCCTTGATCAATTGCTTCAACGCTTTTCTGGCAATAGCAACATTAACACCTTTCAAATGCAGCACGGTGCTTGTCACATTTCTCAAACTTTGTGCAAGCTTCATCCGATCAGTTAAATCTAGCTAAAAATTACAAGTTAGATTATTAATTTTGGGATAAGAAATTGTTTTCATGTTTTCTAAGTAAGCTTTGAAATATGCCGATTCATATTTGTGAATCGGCATATTTCAAAGCTTACTTAGAAAACATATATACAAAAAAGAAAATGCATTTTGTTGCGACAAGAATTTCAGTGAAGAATTGAGTATTTCGAAAAGTAATGTTATATTTATTCAATAAGACAACGATTACCTTAGTGAAGGCAGGAAGAGTACAATTGTAATTGTTGATTTTATCCCAGTAGGCATTTCTCAGACATTTTCGCAAAGCTAAACCAACTTCACCGTTTGGGCAACTCTTTAACAAAACAGATCAGTGCAAGTAATATTATCAAAAACTGAAATAATACCTATCTTACCTGTGAATTCATAAACAGGAAAATCAGTCAATAACGCAATCGTTAGATTAGAACATTATCTAATATTTCTTGGAGCGGTGAGATTCATCATTAAATTTAATTGTTCGTTCATTTCTAATAGTTACTTAAAAAATAACAATAATTTTGGGGAAGAAGAGAGGAGAGTGTGGTGAGAAGAGGAAGTTAGAGGAAAAAGGTATTACTTGTCTTGCAGTTGCTCCAACAATGGTTGTTGGCCACTGGATACCATACTCAATGTTTGACGGACATCTATTCTTAATTTTCAAACATTTTAAAGTTTTCCGGTCTAAAACTTGATCTGAACCACGACATCGATCACACCGACGACCTACAGCTTCACCAATACATTGACATTGACCTTTCGAAGTACAAGTTAAGTCTGAGGAACCATAACCGCAGTCACACGATATGCATTCATCTCCCGAGTAATAGGTGCCACTCTATAAACCATTTCTTATTTTGTTTTTTTGCGAACCATTACAAAAATAAATGAAAATAATTTCTGAGCATCCATTGCTTTTGTTGAGGTGATAAGGTAACCTTGCAATAACATTCGCCCGTTTCAGTATTGCATTGTTCTAGGAAACCTCTTCCGGTATCACAGGAACATTGTTTACAATTCGGAAAAGTACCATACCATCCTTTTGGGCATACTTGCAACGCTATTTTGCGCTCACAATTCCGTCCACTTAATTCTCCACTACAGTTGCATTCGTATCCTAAAATCGACATTTTGCAAAATTCTCAAATAAATAAAAAGAACGGATAGGGTTCGAATAAAATGAAGACTAAAAAATTATGGAAATCCATTCGTATAAACTTGAATTAGTACTCAGAACAGCAAGAAACAATAGTCCTTGCATAAAAGAAAGTAAAAAGCCTCAGAGAAGAAGGCAATGTATAAAGTCAACCTGTTGAACTATTTTTTGTGTGACATACGCCTCCTCTACCACATAAATTCGGTAATGAACAAATATTTACGCATCCATCACCAATGAAACCTGCAAAATTTCATCTTCGGCTACTCATACAAATCATATTTCTAAGATAATCTAAATTAGGAATACCTTTGGAAACAATCCCAAAGACGTCACCAATTTTTAATCACGGAAAAGCAACAGTTGAATTGTTTTCTCCCAATAAATTATTTTTCTCTCAAATTTTCCCTAAATAAATTAAAAAGAAAGTAAGTACCCTGCTTGCATTCGCAACGGTGTCGATCCCATTCTCGAACACAAATACTATTAACTGGACAGGTCTTCGGCAAATTGCATGCATTTGGTACCTAAATTTAGAAAATTTCATAGAAAGAAAATAGTTTTGAAACAATTGTTTCCAGAGAAATATAAAATTGGTTCGAAGATTGAAATAGAAGAAATCACGGTGATAACTGACTGAGTGAAGAAAGCAAGATTAATATTGATATTGCACCACTTTTTCACATACTGTAAGAAATGGTTAATTAATACTTGACAACCAGGCTTTGTCATCATATTTTCAGCCAATTTCAACCGTAAATCATTGATTTTAACATTTCGAATGCATCCTTCAAATCGTTGTGGATAACTGGTTGATGGAGCTAATCCCGAATAAACTTTGCGTATGTCACGATATAAATTATTATTTGGCATTACGATACGCTGAAAATAGAATGGATGAGTGAAATCAAAATCAGGATCTTGTAGCTTAATTCTAGAATCAACAGAAGGAAAGAGTGAGTGAAATTTTTAGAGAAACAGTAAAGCAGCATTTTAAACTTCTCTTCAAATCAGACTGCTTAAATTTTTATATTTTATGCAATAGAAAATTTCCAAGTGTGCTCTTTTAAAAAAGTTGTGGGAAAATTAATAATTGGCAACAAAGAAAACAAGCCTTTTTGTATAAGTGATCGATGACAATGAGCGTAGCATATTTTTCAACAGCAATTGAAAAACTTTTTAAATTCCCATCGGCAAAATTTGGGAACGAGAGAAAATACTGTTCAGAGCCAATGGTTATCAGTCCTTTGCCTTGACTTACCTTAAAATAATATCTAAGCATTTAAAATTTTTAACATTTTATTCATGATATTACATTCAATAAGCAAAATCAATCTTCCCGGAATCCTTTTCGACATAATTTTGAATTTTTAAATATGACATGCAACTTTACAATACATCAAATTTGATTAGGTAAATTAAATTAAAGTGAGCAGTAAGCTCAAGAGAACTAATTCACAAAAAAAACATACCGAGAAAATAATAAATTGCGACCGTTTAAAAAATTCAGCTGCAATAACTTGTGTTTCACGTGAACGCGTCCGAAATTCAAATGATAAATTGTAGAATTTCATATTATCTGGTATATTCCAGAAAACAAACGATTCTTCGTCATAAAGTGAAACAAATGAATTTTCTAAAGTAGTAGATCGAGTGATTTCGAATCTTTTGAAAATGAAAAATTCTAACATCGAAAGAGAAAAGGTCATAAAAATCAAAATAAAACTGATGGCATTAACCTCATTTCATATTGCGCATGTAATAATTATTGAAGTTACGTTGAATGTCAGAGTGGCAATTACAGTGATTAGCTTGGAAATTCAATTTTCAGAAATTCTTACCATCATCGATGCAAGGCCCATTAGTATGCGCTGTTTGCTTACAACGACAATGATATCCATCCCATGCCGGCTCACAAATTGCAGTAGGATGACATGGATTACTGTGGCAGTCATTTCTTTTCTGTTTACAACCATGCTGCAAGTCCCCAATTTTTTCAAATTCCTCAAATTTTGAAAAATCTAATAGTGTTCCATCAAAAGTTAAATTTGAGATGCATCCGACGAATGGTTCTTGAATTCTTGCTAAACCGTATTGGTCACCATCGATTCCGCTGATATAATTCTGTTTAGCAATAGTTACTGCTCGACCGCCAAGATTTATAGTAGCAGGAAGATCGAAGAATCGATAACAGCTTACAGCTGGATCTTCACATCTGTAAAAGAGCTTAACTGTATTTTTTTGAGGAAAGCTACTAACTATATGACGTGAAAAACATAAATTACTCAACAATCTAAGGGTGAGTGACATTTCAATATTATGAATACTTCGTTGTATAATTTTTCGTTTTCTTTATTTTCTAAAGATTTGTACGAGTATGCATATCCTTTACAATTTATCTCGTGTTTTCCTAGTGAAGTTTAGCGAATCTTTAATTTTAATTAACGAACTTTTTCGGTAATTTTGCGATAACTTCAACAGCACATTTCCGGTAGCCAGTGATATTGCTATACTTCATGGCAATATAAGCATCACAATCATTCAGTGATATGATCAATTTCTGAAACCGTCAAACCACAATGAATGAAATAAAAGATTTTATTTTATTTAATTTTCCTTCTAAAAATATTGCAATAGCATAGGACAACTTTTTAAAAGTCAACAATGTCAAGAATTAATATTTCCTTATAACTAACATTATCATAGTAATCGAGCGTTATTTGATGCCATTTCCCATCGTTTACTCTGTTTTCAGGCCAGTCATCCATTGTTACCTGGAAAAATTGGGAAACTATATTTAGTCTATTTCAAATTAGCAGATGTTAAACAAAGTTTTTTACTGCCAGCAAATGAGTAGAATATCAAATAAAATTAAGACTTGAATTCTAAAGTAAAAAGGAAACCAAATTTTTAGATAATGATGCAAAAACCTCATATATGTCATGACCGAGGGAAAATCGTCCCCGAACAAGTGCATCTTGCAATGACACTTCCAGAAAATCGGACGATAAATTTCCCACAAAAAGCAGCACACCATTGGATGCCACTGTTGCTATGCTGAAAACAAATTGTTTGATTCAAATATTACAGAAAAAAGATTGGAAAAGAGGGTCGATTTTCTTGTTATAATTTTCCTGTACCACTAATAATATAATGATAGGTTGAAAAATGAATTCGTAATTTAAAAACTTGACAAACCTAAATTGCAATTTCCACTCCATTCGAGTAATCTGAAGGGGTAGAACGATGTAACCACCGTCTTCTCCAAATGAGATGGAACGCAGTCTACACTGCGAATCCGTGTCATGCGAATGCCAACGACATTGAACACATTTCGCCGTTCGATTTACCAATTTGCATACAGCATTTGAAAAGCACGAATTGGGCAAACAATTGTCCATGTAAATCGAATTTTCGCAATTTTCTCCTAGAAAATTTGATCATTTGTGGTATGTAATCCTCTTCTTACATCCACAGTAGTTGGATTTAAAAAAAAGAACTTCGAATCAAATTGATATTTCATAACGACATTTAATTCCGAAACGAATTTTTCTTTTTTGTTATTATATTGCTTGCCCTAAAACTGAATTTATATGATTAACTGTTTACTGTTTGGCCCTTCGCCTCTTTAAAACGAGAATGGCAGAAGAATTTCCACTGGAGAATCGCATTGACAAGTTTCGTACAAATTTTTTTCTTACTTTTTATGTTCATTAATTTACAATTATTGACAGCTTTTTTACTCAATAAAAATCTCATCATATAAATTTATCTGTATGACTTTTTATTTGTGAAATTTTGTTAAAGATTTTCAGACCTAAAAATTCATTGAAATATCCATTACAAATAAAATTGTTGGGTTATAGACGATCCCTGGGGAGGAGAAATGCATTAATGTTATATGAACATTTGCATATAGGCTTATTAGGAAGAAAAGGGTGAGAGAAATGGAAGCTATGGAAAAGAAGTGGACACACGGGGACAGGAAACATTTTGTGAATGGTAATTATTCAGCGACCAAGATGGGTCGCACCGTCATTAAAAGCTCTTACTACTAGCTTCCAAACCAAAAAGGTTATGGAAGGAAGCCTTAAGAACCTATTCATACCGCTCGACGTGTTATTATTACATGTCCTTCTTATGCCACTCCAAAATTTGTTCTTTTTGATTCAACTCCATACGATATTGCTAACGACGATTCATCGATGTAATTCTCGCTTCGAACAATCCTTTCTAGTGTTTACTAGTATGGTTAAGTTAAAAGCTACCAAATAGTTTATGGACTAATTTTAATCACAGCACTTTGCTAACAATCTAATTATTAATTCGACAAATGCAGTCAAGCATCTTAAAATCATTTGTTTTGCAAAATTTCATGTTGGTTTTTATACCTCTCATTTCTTCTTTCTCTCTATCACTTTTGAAGTTCACTTATTAAAGAGTTGAGAATATTTGATATTGTATGAGGATTTTTATTGTAAACCGTTGATGGACTTGGAAAAAATTATAAGTAATTGTTTCAGAGGATATTTCTGTTGAAAGATGTTTGATTAATAATGAAATCAATGAAAATTGTTATAATTAATGTCACTTAATAGATGATGATTGTAAAAATTTTGGCAAAGTTATGCAATCTATTTATTTAAACAAATTGCAAATTTTTCAGTTACTTGACTTTTTGCAATAAAAATTAGTCCATGCTTGGAGGTAATAGGCTAATTAATATTATCCAATTTGTAAGTAACTCATTTATACATCCAATTTATGTAATTATAAAATAACCTGTCCATTGTGGTGGACAATCACAACGATATCCATTTTCTAATGGTACACAGGTACCTTGATGTTGGCATGGTGACGTGAAGCACATATCAAGACGATGATTACACGATTGCTCAATGCCATCGCTGCCTGTAAAGCTTACCAAATACTAAATCTCAGTTTTATTTTAAAATTTCGAAAGTTGCAATATTCGTGCAGATAAAATCTCAATGTTAATCAAGTTAATATATGGAGGATGGGAGGCGATATAAGCTTAGATGCAAAGTAACCGAACCAGGGAGAGTGTGATATCCGAGGTCAATTATATTTTTATTAGCTGAGCTAATTTCTCGAAAATTTTATGACTATCTATAAAAAATATTGATGGAATTTCTGCATTTTGAAGCTTCTAATATATCATGCATGTTGAAATCTGCATGAAATATTAGATTGCTCAAAAAAAAAAATTTTTCCAGAACCACTTTTCTTTTGCATAATTGTTGCTGTAGAAGACAAATACCCAAATCATATATTATCATAATCGATAGGTTTGAAGATTTTAATTTGATTTCCACTTCACACGATAGTTTGTAGGCTCACACTTGCTTCTCATTTCGATGTCCTCTTTAATTAAAAAGTTGTCGCTTGCTCTCTTACTCACTCTCACTTTCATCATAATTATGTTATATATTTCAATTTGGACTTGACAAGTCCATTATGAAATATGAGGCTGGGATGAATAATGTGCCATATATCATATATGAGCACTGATCCATATAATAATAGTTAAATATAATAATACTGACATTTCAACGCTTTTTCCTCAACTTGTGAATAACTGTCAGCTGAAATCAATCATTCCTTTTATTTGGAGACATTAATGAATATTTAATGGAAAAAAACTCAGAGTTCAGAACTGATATTAAGTGGACCATGGGTGGCAATAAGTCACTAAGCTAATTACTTCAATTTAACGCATTCAAGCGGAGATGACGAACGCTGCAGGCAGTTATAAATATAGACTACTGAAACACAAGGGTTTACACACATATATAACAAATATTTCTCACGGAGACAGAAACACACATACACAGACCTCAGAAAGCAATTAATTTACTCAATTGCTAATGATTTATTGATGATGAGATGTGTTTCATTGAACTTTCTACACCCTAAAATGTTTGATGGGAAAATCCGTTTTGATTCTTCAGGCTTTCTTTCCAACAGTTCTCGTCTAGGTCATTAAATAGATATGTGCAAAAGGGAGCAATATAATGTGTTCTAGCCAGAGATTACAAATGTTCAGATTGGTTGACCCATCTGTCATGAAAATTAGTTGAATGAGACGAGATATACATTGCATGAAATTCATCGATGATCCATTCACTGTTACTGTTAAACACTGTGTAAGGTAAATAAAACTTTCGCTTAATTTCGCAGCATATAAATTAAATTAAGTGAAACGAACTTATAAATCCAACTGGACATTGACATTGAAATGAATTGACAGTATCCAAAGAATGCATCAGGAAATTGTCCGTTTTAAAATTCTGTAATCTGATTTTAAATTGATTTTGATTTGAAAGTAAGCTGTTTCAAACCGTGCTTTGTATTATTAAAAAATTTTCTTTTATCTACCTACCCAAAAATAACAGATATAGATCTGAATATACGAAAAACCGCTTGATTTCTGCTTTGGGATTTTGTCTATCTGAAGATTTTGAGAATTTTCACATCTCAACAGATGGATGTAAAAGGAGAATATAATGAATTCCTGACACTATAAAGAATAATGCCAAACAATATTGTCACGGAACTTTCAATAAATGGCAGTCAGTTGATGATTCATTTATTTTACTTGAAACGTTCAATTCACCTGCGTGGTTTTCACATATTTCTGGATATTTCTACACTGTTGAAAGTATGGACACGGTTCATTAGAACACGTAGCATCTCTGTGTATCATTAATCTCATACCAATTATATCACTTAGTTTGGCAAGTCCATTTGTAATTAATCCTTCTACATGCTCCGATCTAAATTCAAAGATTTTTAAAATTTAAATTATATTTTCTCCTGCTTTTTCCGGCAATGTCAAGCATCATAATACTTTTAATTTAAATTCACGTATTTTATTAAATAGTTCATATCTGCATATGCAAAATAAATTATGAGCATTATACATTCATGCTCTCTTAAATTGATTTGAAATATCAATTCGTATCAATTTCATGTAACATAAATTATTTCGGGAGCTACGAGTACTTCTACAACAAACATATGACACATTAAAGTGTATTAGATTATCTGCTTCTAGCATGTTAATTAACTTAAAAATTGAGTCATTTGATTAATCAAAGAATGTATGTATGCAGGTTTTACGCATCTGATAGAATAAATGACTTACCTTTGAATGGTATGTGCGTGATGAACAACGAATGATACATTCGTATATTTATTATGAGTGTGAATGCTAAATACCCAAATATCATCGCTATGCCAATTATTTAACAATGATATAGCACTTGTAAATCGTTCAAAAATACCGTTATCTAACAATTCTTCATAACGAGTATCCGGAAATCCAACAGTAACCGCGTTGCGGATAATAGCATCGTCTACGGGTATGTAAATGAACCGACATTTAGCACAAACATTATTCGGACCATCTGGAATGTATTTCTAGCCGTTCCAAATAAAATTTCTTGTATACAACTGTTGTTTTATTTATTACGTAAATGAATTTCAAATTAAGGACTGATAGATTAATCTTACCAGAAACACAGATCTTATAAACAGCATTTATATATCGTTTCCAAACATTCTTCAGCATGATGGAGCCTTTATATTGATCCACCATTAAAATATCGTTTATTTCAATGCTATATTCCAAGGTTGCATTATGGTCTGGATCACTGAATTTATCCTAATTCAAATGAGGCATTCAAAATTTTAAAATTGAACTTCCAAAATGTGTTTCTCTTTTTGCGTAGTTGCTTTCGTATGTTTTAAATTAGTGATATCAATATTAAGAGAAAAATGGACTTTTTTCCGATTTCAGAAAAAATTTAAGGAAACTAAAACTTTGAAAGAAATTTGGAATTTAGTAGGTAAATATAAAGTGTAAAAAACAAACAAAGCTGGGATATATCCTATCTCTCGCTCCACAGGTTCATCAACATGATTTGCATAAAGAACAGTGAAGTCACGAAGTTGAGGTCTGTTATCGTTGACATCACTGACGTGGACATAAACGGGTACAATAGAACTTAGCTGACCACTAAAATCACCTCATTTCATGCAACAATAACGGCTGTCAATATATCTTTGACTAAGAGCCTATTAAAGTGAAATCGACCTGCTTGCTTGAATTTCAAGAAAAAAATGGTTCTTTTTGGCTTCATAATCGAAAATTGTTCGTGAAAGTATATGTGCCACGCCGTTTTGGCTTGAATCCTGCAATATCAAGGACTTCGCTATTGCTACATTAAAGATTAAAGGATATTAACCACCAATTCATTTTTATTTTTCTCATTTTTTCTGATTTCACATTTTTTTTTCTTAATAATCAATTTAGTTAGTCTATGAAATAAATAACATAATATGATGAGGACATGCCGTTTCAATATCGAAAAGTTTTGCATCAATGCCACCAAATATTCGAAATTGTATGAGAGCGTTGTCATCTTCATCTTGATCACGAGCAATAATGGTACCAACTGTGGTATCTATGGGACTATTCTCTGCGATCCATAAATCATACCGAAGTGATTCAAATTGTGGTGCGTTGTCGTTAACATCAGTGATAACTACTGATACTGTGGAAAAAGATGATAATGGTGGATTACCGCGATCCTGTGCTTTCACTGTTAATTGATACCTGGGAAAATTATATTCGTCAGTGATAATTAAGGAAGGGACTTCCAGTAGTAACATGTATTAAGAAAGATAAATTTAAGTTTATTAAATGATTGGAAGCTTGATTCTTTCTTAGAATGAATGAAATGGTATATGGATTTCTAAAATAGATTTTGTAAAAAAGCTAACCTGGCGATCATTTCACGATCCAACTTACTAACGACACGTAATGTTCCAGATGATCTATCCAATTTAAAGGTATCACCGTTTCCATTCTCCTCAATCAGGTAATAATCAATAATTGCGTTATCTCCCTCATCTACATCAACAGCTGCCACTTGAGTGAATGATGTTCCAATTGGCGTGTCTTCCGCTATTGCAACCGTGTAATTTTCAGATGTGAATTCCGGTGCATTGTCATTTACTTAAAATAATGAGATTTCAATATGAAATATTTTAAATTTGAAAAGTAGAAATTCGAAAATTCCTCCAAAATATTTTGAAATGCTGTAAAGAGATTGATTTAAACAAAGATGAAAATTCGGTGAAAAGTATTGGAGAATGCCGAACATGTAAAATTTTAAGACGAGAATGAAAGAGCGGATGATAGCTCACAAAAATTTGAATAAGAGTTTTAAAAGATTTTAAGTTGGAATTTCTGAGATATTTGCTCACGATTTCACATAATTATCAAATTGTTTTTAATTTTTGGTTCGTTAAATTCTTTATTCTATCCCACAAAAATGAGTAAAACATCCCAACTACTGTAATCTTCAAATTCCATACAAAGTTTTTAAATCAACTTTTATAATCAAAAGCTTGTCGTAACTAAATTTTTTACCTACTGATGTTGAAGGTGTAAATTTGATCAAAATGATCACAAAAAATGTATGGTAATTTCATACCTGGACTTCATGTTACGCCTAATTAGATCTTGTTATTTTCCTAAGCTAAATGTTTTGGATAAGCTTGCAAGTTGATGTAATAAAAGATTAAATCAGTCATCAAACTTATTTCCAGACAATAATTTTTTTAGGATGTTCCAAAAGTTTTTAACAATTGTTCTTTAGTTCATCAACACTGTCAAATTTCATTTAATGTTTTGTTTGTGAATTTAAATAAATATTCCAAAAAAAAAGAGAATAATTTGTGCTAATTTTATTTCAATCCTTCTGTTTAATCGATGGAATATTTTCTAATGAAATTGGAGGAGACATCTTTTCTTTCTTTTTCTTTTTGAATTATTGCTTAGGTATGATTTGGCAATTGAAGGATGAGAATTAAATGTGCGATAATTAGCAGCGTGGCAAGTGATTTCAATAATTAATACAGTAAACATTAGTAGCAGTATTGGTAACAATCGTTGGTCGCATTTAATATCTTTCATTTTGTTAGATTAATTAAGAAAAGAAGACGAAATGGAAGGGAGGAGAGAATATGTGCGGGAAGAAAGTATTTTACGGCTCATTGATCTTTGCACAATTTGTAATGAAGGAGAGTTTGAATAAAGCTATTTCCTTTTTTTGTCCTTCTTTTGCAATGAAATTGAATGAATTGTGTTGTCATTTTGAATATGCATACGATTGATTTATTATCCAATATTGTCTCATTTCTTATTTGGTGATGAGAGGACTGGAAACTTTTAAGTGAAATTAAATTAATGGAAAGAGCAAGAAAAAAGAGCATAAGTTTTGACATAAAAAGAGGTGGAAAATTAAATTACTTCAAAATGCGAGAAATGTGAAACAAATGGAATATCGATAAATTAAAATTTGTTAGGAAAAAATATAAAAGATAACATTGAAATTAAAAAGCTGAGAATTGCAGAAAATAGAAATTAAGGAATAATCAGGAAAGAAAATTTGAAAATGTAAAACAAATGAAATATTAGTAGTATTTGTGGAAGAGAAAACAGATGGTGTAAATCTAGTATGAAAGCAAGCTTACCATCATCCAGAATAATTTCAAGAAATGTGCTTGCACTGAGCGGATTAGTTGCATGATCGGTGACAGTAACATTAAGCAAATAGCTACTACGTTCTTCTCGATCTACCTCTTTCGCCATCACTATTAAGCCCGTTTCCTTATCAATACTAAATTCTTTTCTATCTAAAATTTACAAACATTTACAAATAATTGCTAATGGTAATCAGTTTTCAGGTGTTCTATTTTAATTTAAAAAAATGTTAATTTTTAGCGAACAAAAATAATCGTTAAATTTACCAAGAGAATAGGTAAGTTTGGCATTGTCATGCCGGTCCTGATCTTCTGCTTTCAGCTGTATCACTTCTGAGCCGATCGGGATATTTTCCCGTATATGTACTGTGAATGGATGAGCAAGAAATATTGGTGCAGTATTAACATCAGTAACAATAATAGTTACTGTACAAGTGCCTGTTAAACCACCTTTATCAGTTGCTGTTATTATTACATGTATCGTATCATCCATACGATCAATTTCACCCGACAATGATAATATGGCACCCTGGAAGTGTTTCAAATTTTTTCATGAACAGATTTGAATTTTCTTTGACATAGTAAAATGCATTGATAGTAACATGCTTGCAGAATTGGGGGTTTCTTATGTCCGGCTTGTCCAATGTCACCCTTTTTGAACCGCGGAGACAATTAAACATCAAAGAGAACTTTAGTGATTCCTCCTAATCTGTGAGAGCTTAGAGCCGCTCAATCTTTACTGACCGATTTTTATATTTGCATTATTTATGAAATATTTTGAAAAGATAATTGATGAGTAGTCTCTTAGAAACTTCAGATCAAAGACAAATTGTGATTTCATGCATTTTGTTAGTAAAATTGTGGAAATAGTTCCCTAAATGTTTTTAAATCCGCCGGCTAAATCTAGAAATTATTATAAGGACCGGTGAGAAGCACGGTCTCTTCTCTCTCCTACCATTCATTACAAGCACTTCTATCCTTTACTCTCGACTGCCTGAATCAACTATCTATCTCAGGACTGACTATAATTATTTTCAGTATTGCTATGTAAGCCCTTAGCATGCATCACGATATGTATTATCGTTTTGTTCTTTATGTACTATTTTCCTAAGCTATTGGAATGAGTTTAAAATTTGTTAAGATGAAAGTTCATAAGGCAATTAATAAGATATTTATCCAAGCAAGTAATTAAATTGATTTATAAATTGATTTAAAATTTGAAGTGAAATACGGGAGAAAAAACCTGATCAGCTGAGTGAATAAGTGAAAAAATGTCTTTATCGGCTCTTTCAATACGGTATACTATTTTGTCGTCATTATCATGATCGATAGCTTTTACGCTGATCAATGACGTTCCACGTATTTCATTTTCGGGTACAGTAATATTGTAAAAGTTAGGTTCAAAATACGGTGCATTATCATTGATGTCACGAACTATTATTGTTATTAGTAAATTGTCAGATAGTGGCGGTTCTCCGCCATCTTCTGCTTTCATCTGAAATAAAGAAATTTTTACTAATTTTGAGTTATGAAAAGCTTTTTTCTTTTTTGTACAAATAATTTATAGTACATTTCATAGCAAAAATTGTTGTCATTTTCTCTTCCTTTCCTCCTCGTGGTCCTCAAAAACGGAAATGAAAATTTTTAATCTCAAAATATTTGGACTTTTTGATAGAAAATGGCAAATAATATTCGTTGATTATAATCTTTAATAGCAATTTCACTACCTTAAGTATATACTTTTCCTTTTCCTCTCGATCAAGCTTACTTATAGTTGTAATAATTCCTGTTATTCGGTCAATGCGAAATGTTTCATTTGCATTTTCTTCTCCTTCTAATGTATACGTGATTCGACCATTAATACCGCTATCTTCATCGATAGCAAAAATTCGTGTTATTTCATATCCGATTGGTACGTTTTCTTCCACAAACAATTCTTGCTGTGATCCAACAAAATGTGGCTTCTGGCAAAGTTTTTTAATATGAGGTGAAAATTTTCACATCATTAAAGAAACTTTAGGATTCCAATAATTAAGTTAGCATTAGAGAACAAGTTGTTTGAAGAAAGGAGAACGTTTTTTCATAATTTGAAGACTTTTTTCAGGGAATACCGATAAATAAAATAGTGACAAATGATAATAGGGTAATTAATCAGTACGTGATCATTAATATCGATGATGTGTAGAGCGCAATTAATCGTTGAAGATTGAGCAGGTTGGCCTGAATCTTTGGCTCTCACTAAAAGTGTTGCAGGATTGGATCGTGAATCCAGTTTTTGGTGCAGTTTTATCCAACCGCTTTCATAATCTATGGAAAACCCATTTATGCTAGACGCTACAATACTATAATGCACTTTTCCTGCAAGATACAATATAAATTATTGATTTCAATGAAATAAAAAAGATTAAATTTATTTTGAAGTTACTTTTTCACATAATTCAAATAAAAATACCGTTTTGTCCAGAATCGCTGTCTGTTGCTTTGATTTGCAAAATATTGGACGGTACGGTGATATTTTCCATTATTGTAACATTGCAAAATTCCTAAAATTTTCATTACTTTTCAATGATTCTATTTAGAAAAAAAACGTTGAATTTCATTAATTTTATTAACATTTAGAAGAAATGCATTTTATTTCTCAAATGCTATTGCAATTGAAAGTGAATAATGTTCCGAGCAATGATGGAATAATCTTTTTCAAAATAACATTTGTTAAAGTTGATAGAAAAGAATGAGAGTTCCTCTTTAAGTTGCAAGTTTTACTTAATTAAAATTTGGATTAATTCAATTTTTCCGTATAACAACAATATATAATCCATGTTTGTTTGGCAAAAAACTGATCAAAAATTACTAGATTGAATTTAAAATTAAGTTTCTAAATAACCTGTTCAAAAACAGGTGCATTATCATTGACGTCAAGAAGAATAATCTCCAGAAGAGCTCTTGATGTCATCGGTGGTATTCCTTTATCGGTTGCATATACATATATCCGGATAATATTCATTAATTCTCGATCCAGGTGCTGTGCCGTTTGGATGACCCCTGTTGAACTATGAATTTGAAGTAATTCAGCACCACTTTCCTCACCGAGTGAATAAACAATTTCCCCGTTCAAACCGATATCTAAGTCACGGGCAAAAACTGATGCTATTGTTGTGCCAATCTGGAAATTAAAAGTTCAAGAATCGATTCGCGGCAGAAATGTTTAAATATCATTTTATTCTTTGTTGTTAACTAAAATGAAGAGTCTTATTAAAAATATTACATTTCACACCAGTTGTAATAACTGTTTCTTATGCCCATTATGCCTTGTAAAAGCAAATAAGTAATAATTAATGTAAATATTAATTATATATCTATTATTATCAACAAGTTACCGTAAAGTAATTACAGAAAATTTCAAGACGTATTCATTTTATGCAGTTTAATCTTTCAAGTAGAAACCAGAGAAAATATTTCGGTTTAAATCGCTTTAGCATAAGTGTATTTGTGATATTTCAAATAGTGTATTTATTTTAGCTTTTACTCGTTTTAATTGTATTATTTGATAAAGAACTCATCCCATAATTTGTGTCAAAAGAAGCTTTCCTCTCTCTGTACAACTATGCATTGGTTTGCTTCTAACATGCAACAGAATCTCACTCTCTCTCTCTCTCTTTCATATCTAATTTCGATGTGCCAAGGGTATAATTATTTACTGGTGCATCCTCTCGAATTTCAGCATAATAGGAATTGCGTTCGAAAATTGGTGCGTTATCCTGGACATCCAGGATTTCCACAATTACTGAACTACTTGCTGATACAGCTGGATCAAGGCGTTCATAAGCTGTTACTTTCAACACATGCCGATCCAACGTTTCCCGATCCAGCGCTTTTCCAACTCTGACAAAAATAAACAAAATAAAAAATAAATTGATAGCATTATGTTGAAGCGTCAATTTAAAATTACATAATAATGTGAGACAAAAAGAAAAACGGAATGTATTTTAAAACTTAGCAATTTACTGATGATAATATCAAATTAATTGATTTTATAAATGGTCAAAATTGACTCAAATTTTTAAGATTAAAATTTTAGAGCAGCAATAATGACAATTCTTGTTTAATTTACCCATAAGTTTCAACGCAATGCATATTTTGGCACAAACAATTTTAAATTCTCTCGAGTCAAAGATTGTCGTGTGCAAATAAGGAAACTTTTTTTTGTAATGTGTCCATTTCTACTATTTTAAGTTGCAATTATATGTGTTAAATTGCACCACAAGAAGTTACATATTCGGTTAAAGTGGAATATTAATAAGCACTGCTTAAATTGAACCAGAAATTTGGGATGCAAATTTAAACTCTAACATTAATAATACTGAAATTATCGAAAAAGAAAACATTTCCATTTTCTTGGCAGGAAAGAACTTTTACATTAATTAAAATTTATGATGAAAAGTAATCAACAAAGAAACCATTTGACTTCGTCACTTAATTTGATGATTCATTAAAAAGAAAAAAAACAAGCGATTATTGTCGCTTCAATAAGGCTGCATCAATGAGAATATATAAGAAAGTAATACAGTGATAAGTCTATCAATAATGCATCAATTGCTTCATAAAAAAATTAATTATTTATAAAAATTTCTGAAATCGAATATCTTTGGTACTTCTGGTTGGAAGCTTCTGTCTCATCAAAATAAATTCAAAAAGTGTTCATTTTTCAAAAGAAGATAAGAATTATATAATATGAATACTTGAATAAGAGAAAATTGTTGCACAAAAAATACTCGTATAAAATGACTTAGGGAATCTCAAATGTTTGCGTTGCCAATCTCGACGATGAATACGCCCCTTTTCATTTCACATTTGTAAGGATTTTAATCATTTAAAAGTGTTATTATTCCATACTAAAAATTCAAGAAAAAGACTATCATTAAATGAAGAATGACAACACATACCGTATGTCTCCGGAAACGGTATCTAAGGTAAAAATATTAGATGAACGAGAATCTTCAGGTGCTACCATAGCATAATACATTGATTCATTAGTAATATGAGTGGCGTGTAATTGAATAATCAGTGAATTGATTGGTGTATCTTCCGGAATTTCAGTAATGTATCGTTCTTGTTGGAAGTGTATCCGTGGTACCGTTGGATTTCTCCTTCGCATCCATCTTTTTGATCGCCTTTTTGTGGCGTACTTCTTGTGATCCAGAAAAACAATGCCTTGCTGCGGTACGCTATTACCAGAACAAACATATGAATATGCCACGTGCCACCGTTCTACGTAGAAGCACACGCGTTCCTCAGCAAATAGCACACCAGATGACGAATCTAGAGAAACACTTCGTGATGTCAGAAAATTTGGTCTCTTACAGACTGTTGTAAAAGACAAACGTAGTACTGGTTGACCAGGATGAATACATGGTGGATAACTATATGGTAACCATATAGTACTATTTTCGGCTGGTATCAAGCAGTCAGCGGTGCAACTATCAAGTACTGGCGGGTTAAGGTGAAATGTGGTAGCAACTATTAATAATGCAATTAAATAAATTGTCAATGTTATTTTAAGCTGTAAGTGACAGCAATTCTTCATACCTGAAGTGATCTAAGTTCAATTTTCATAAAATTTTACATTAGTATATTGAACTTTAGCGAATCATTAATGTTGCATAGAGCACGGACGAGTAAAGTGATTTCAGTTGAGTAAAATTTGACATATAATTAATCAGTAAAATAAGTGACCGAGTCTAACAGAGCACCAAACGGAACAATAAAATAATGAATGTTGGAAGGGGAGGGAATGAAAGAGTGAGATGGAGAGAATTCACTTTTGGGCGTGTCAGTGGTCGAGACCAAGCGGAATTGAACCGAAATGATGCTTGACCAAAGGAAAGGTTCAGCCTCTTGTTATATTCCACTTTTCTATTATTACTACTACTACTACTGCTATTAAGCATCGATTATTAGACAGGAAAACAGGAATGCGAAGGCGGAACACCGCTTCTAACATCCAAATTGTAGCGGTTGCAATTGTATCATCTCAATTTCAATTCATAATTTATTTGATCTAACCCATCATCATCATTAAATGGACGGAAGGCATCGAATAATCAGAATGACTCAAATGAAATCTCATTGCATATTTTACATTAAAAAGAAGCATTTCACGAATCATTAGAGATTTCGTTACTTCTAAATTTCACCACTGCAGTTGATGGACACAGAAATGCGAACCAGCAGAATGTGGACAGTGTATGAGAATAAAGAGATTATTTGAATGATGCACTTTATTAGAAGGAAATCTTTTGCACCTCCAAATGAAAGTGACATTTTAGAAGTTTGATAATGCATTCGGACAGTGAAAAAAAATTATTAAAAGTTATCATAATCCTGTTTAGAGGTATAAATTTGAGCAAGCATATAGTATACTGAAATATAAGCGAATTTTCAGAAGATGCTCAATGCTGAAATAAAAATACGAAGACTTAATCATTATACATATAGCATTATGATAGCAAAAATTTCTCACCAAACATCCTGGCAAAAGACTTTCACTACTGAATATTCGAAATTCAGATTCCGGATGACAGTAACCTGTTTCAACAAAGAAACGATTAGAAATTTTCTTACTAAGTGGAGATTATTATTGTATGTGATTAAGTCTTCGATACATTCATTTTATTTTTATTTCTCTAATTTAATGGAACTATTAAATCTTAATTAAATCAAATAATGACATGCATGATGTGCAGTAACAAAATAACTGATTTCTTTTTTCCTCTTACAATCGGGATTTTCAGTCATCTCTTAGAGGCTAAAATCCGTTTCCAAGACAACTCTCGTCGCCGACTATGATGCGTCATACCTTTTGTGAATTGAAATCGTTTATTGGCGGTAACCAATTATTTTTCTGCCACATTTCTTCGAAATTCAGAACCTTCAAACGATGAACTGAAGAAATGAAATCGAGTAAACTAACAAATTATTTTCCAAAGTCGAAGGAAAATGAACAATTGTCTGCATATACATATGTATGCACTTCAGGAAAACTGATATCGTCGTGTAGCAATAATGAAGAGGATTCTGTTACCTTTGAAAGAAAAAGAAGCAAGAACTGTGTATTTGAATTGCGAGTGAAATCTAAACGGTAAACAGAACTGAAGCTAGACTGCGTGGAGTTGAATGCTGGAAACAACTTTTAGATAATTTGATATGCATACAAATTAACTGGATCACAATCGTTCGGAAATCGTTCCCGGCATTTCTAATTTAATATATAATTGCATCAAGCAAATCTCAAGGATGCATTAGAGTAGAACAAAATGAGAGATGCATATCAGCCGGAATAAATGAGTTAATCAAGCTAAGCATTTGACGAACAATTTACGATGAAGTGTTTTGGACCATTCGTCCTATCAATACGCATTAGGGCTGACGCTATCAAATTAGCCTTATTGATGGATTTTCATTGTATTTGGAAAATTGCACTCCTTACCCAGAAACCTATAAATTTTGCTAAAGTATCAATCAGAAGCATTCTATGATAGATGATAGACATAGCGTCGATATGTGCTTGTATTTTCAAAAGATATATACTTATTTTCTCATCTTAAATGAATTTGCACCTCTTCTCAAAGTAAATGTCACAGTACTGTCTACTTTCAAATTTACCGATCGCATTATTACAATTGTACGTAAAATTGTGAAGAAAAAACGAATAAAACCGACATAAATTTCAACATTTTACTATCGGAAACTTCTCTTACAATATTCTCGAAATCCTCCTATGAACAGGGATAAAAATCCCGCAAGAAATCAAAGTATCATTTTCAGTTCTGGTTTAATTTCAAAAGGATAATTTCGATTTCAAAATATTCGAAACTGCAACTTTCGAAATGTACAAGATGAGATCTGAAAACGAAGAAAATATATGAATGAAAAATTCCATTTCATTTTTATGAAATGAAACCTTTTTAAAGCAATAGCTAAATGTGACTGAAGCAATTACTGAAATGGAAAAATTTCAACTTAAAACAAATTTGACAAGGAAAAAATGCGTACAGCAAAAGGCAGGACACGAACACAGAATATAAATACTATAAAACGGAATTTTTTTTTCGTTCTTAAATTACAGAACGCTTAAACTATTACTAAAAAACTGATACGAATAGGCAAAACAATAATAGCAACAAAATCCTCAATATGGATAAAATACTTATAAACTTTATCAGCCTAACATCCAATCATTACGTAATAAGAAAACAAGCCATTACTTGGCCCTATCTAAAACACCAAATAAGTGGGATTTCAACAATTCCAAACGTCATAAACAACACACATATTGTGAAAAAACGTAAATGATATGAGCTACTCAAATATCAATATAGCAACAAATAAAACAATTCGCGAAAAAGTTAGAAACCGTGCGGTCTTCTAACCAATAATCTAACAATAGGATATTGTTTGATGATTTGGATTGCACTGCTGTGCGTCATACCACGTGTCGATTGTCCATTAATTTCCATCAGTTGATCGCCAACTTTTAAACGGCCATCTAAAGCTGCTGGTCCATCTTCCGCAATTCGCAAAACGAACAATGGCATCGAGTCAAATTCCTGTCCACCACGAATTGAAAAACCGAAACCTTTCGGTCCACGATTCAATTCCACATTTATAAGTGTTTGTTCCTGAAATAAAAACTTGGAATTTCTTTAAAAAGAAGTAATACTAAATGAAAACCATTAATGCAAATATGAGACAATTTGTTCCAATAGCAGGTGGATTCATCTTTGAAGCCTAGTCTATGTGCAAAGTCCTAAATCCTCTTACAAAGCGTACACTTGATGCCAATGCTTGACGTCAGTATCTCTACACAACCGTGTTTAATGCCATCGAGAAAAAGTTTTATGGTACTAGTAGGTTACTTGTATTCAATCTATCCGTTAATTGTAAACAACTGTAATCCTCACGACCTTTGAGTCTAGATACCTTACAGTCTTATATCGGACATTGTATCACTTTGTTCTGACACTGTCTGACTGTTGTCAACTTGTCAACATCTCACTACATCACACTGAGTACTGAGATATTCATGCTGAGTTTTCTGAGTAAGTTTAGTAGATAAAAATAAGCTTGATAAAGCTTGACAAATAAAGTATTCTTATTCGTACCAATACTAAACTGATTTTTTGAAAAAAAATTTGTTTTAAGCAACAATAACGACAGTTTAAATTAATAAATGAGTAAGTAATAAATGAAAAGCTTCATGGAAATGGAAAGGAAGTCAAGTTCCAGTTGAGAAAAAAGAGTGCAGAAGGAAACAGTCTTGGAGAAGAATCCAAGTTAGATTTCAATAAGAATAATGACAGGAAAATATTAATAATTCTTCATAAAAATCAATCTGCTCAGGTTTGTATATCGATTTATTTGATGGATAATATTGACTACTTCATCATTGAAACAAGACATTTTAAACTGTTTCTGAATCTCTACCGGCTCAGGATTCAGTATACTGAGCCTTTTATTTCTTCAGAAACATTGCGGAATACTAATAATGCTTCTTGTAAGAGTGCAAGATACAGTTTGATTGTGTTTATTGTGGTAGTTTTTCACCGAATTTTCTACAGCTATGATATCGGGAATCCTAACATTATATATTTTTTATCTATGCAATGCATTACAGTTATAGGAAGAATGTAGAAGCACACCGAATGCATACAATGCGTTAAGTTGCAAGAATAGTGCATGCAGCACGAAAGCACAAGGAACACAATCACATACACCAACCGTAGGGAAACGGATGATATTGCAGTGGACGATGATGAGATGGTTATGATGTCGTAATCGCTAAATTCGGAATAGCGATCAATGCATGATATATTCCACAGATCTTGAAGTAATGACTCACAACTCGACTGCTACAACAACCAAACAATTGTTAGAATTTTTCCTTTTCTTTTTGTTTTTATAAAACAAGCAAGAAATAATCCAGCGAGTAACTTAACATGCAAATTATAACGACAGCTGCTGCTGCCATTCACACAGATACAGACAACTATTTCGGATATAAACACATATGCGAGCAAAGTAACATAAAATATTCTATCAAGTCCCTTACGTTAATTTTCCAACACTCTTATAGCTTGTTTATCTGAAGGAAAATTTTAACATTATATATTGCACGAACGGAAATGTAGGTAAAAAATGTACGTGAGGAGAAATGTAACACAGCAGTTGCTTGGATATAAAAAGTTACCTGATGCCTATTATGACAAAGCTAAGTGAAATAGTCGACCAATTGATATCTTTATAATTTTTTGCAAATCTACGAAGAAATTCGCAAATGATGCCAGTGGCAATAATGATATGGCTACGTTGATCTATTATTTCACTTTTTCATAGTTACAATGCACCCTTTAAATCCATCATTTAGTTCTTATTACATATTTTCAGAAATAAAAACTATGAGTTTCAATTCTCAGGCTGCAAAGAGCCAACTTAATGGTGGAGAAAAATAAGCAATCGATAAGATGTCAAAAATCACTGACATAAAGGTAATAACTATTAATGTACGATAAGTTCGGCAAAAAAATTCATACAAAGCAAAATCAGATGGTTTAATGTTAAAGCAAAATAAGAAACAATGCACTGCAAAAGAAACAGCTGTATTACTCCAAATTCGATCTTAAATTAACAAAAATAAAGAAAAAAGAAAACGAACCGCTTCTGGAGGTATCGGTGATGTTCTGGTGATGTAACCATTTCCGGCCGGGTATCTGTACTGAGGAACATCAAATGATTGACTATGAGATGGACCAAATTGATTTGTGTAATAAGAAGGATGGGAAGGACGTCCATAAGCAGTAGTCGGTCCAATATGTGAGGTTGAATAATAGGATGTTGAAGAACCTTAAGAATAAAAGCAATAAAATGAACACAGAAAGCTTTTACCCAAAAAATTGGAATGAAAGCAACAAATGATCTCCATTCTCAGAACTTATCTCTAAGAAAAACAGAATTTCAGAAAGCATAAACAATCACTTCAAAGATCATATTCAATACACATATAGAGCAATTCAGGTCTGAATTTCACAGGGCAGAAAATGAGTGATGGGTAAGGTTTCTTAAAGGCTCAAAGCAGACTATCCAAATTTTTAGTTTTTAACCTTTGAAAGAGACTTAAGCCGTCAATCCTTAAATAACAAAAATGCTAGTATGATAACAACTCATACCTAAGAGAAAGCCTGATGATGAAGAAGGCGATATTGTCAGCCTTACTGATAAACCAGACTTTTTAATTAGCGTAACAATATCATTGTGGGGTAACTTGATAATGTCAATACCATTAACGGCTACTACTCGATCGCCCACTTGCAACTGACCACAAAGAGCTGCTGGTGACCCCTCCACTATTCTTCCTATAATTTTATGACAATTAATGCCGACAATGCAAAATTCCTAGTGTAAATATTTTACATTTTCAATTTTTTAACTCGATCAAATTAATATTTCTTTACTTTATTTCTTTCTATGAGCTAATATGAAATGCATCAATAGGGCACACATTGTAAATTATACAAATTAAGTTCATTGTAGCTCTTTTTCATTATTACTTTTGTATCGTTCTCATTGATCAAAAAAGAAAAAGATATTTCATAAACAAAACTAAACTAACCGATAGTACTTCCGTTGTTATTGATGGAAGATATGATAACAAAACCGAAACTATCACCATCATTTCGATTCAGTATAACATCATAGGTAGCAGAGGTCGCATTCAACTGATTAACTGGAGCAGATGTTGAACGTGACAAATCTGAAAAACCGAGATTTCTGTCATACATGTAAGAAGCACATGTAATGTAGATATGTCTGTGTGGAAGAAGAGGAAGTGACCAGGAAACGTTTACCTCCAGTTTTAGGACGACGAACAACTAATTTGACGTGTCCAATGGCAGCTGCTTTTTGCATCAATTGCACAGCCATTGCATGACTTTCGCCTTCAACATTCTTACCACCAATTTCAATAATTTCATCTCCTTGATGTAAACGACCATCGTCCGCTGCAGCACCTCCAGGTACCACCTGACCGACTGTAATGTTTGTCCCTTCCTGCAGAATTAACGGCAATATATTTTATTGAAGGAGTTTTCAAGATATCTAGCAGTTAAAGCTTTTGAATAATTTGAAAATTTTACTTCAGTTCCACCGACGACTCGAAAACCAAATCCATTTGGTTTCCTGATTAGATTAACTGTTACTATTTCAACACTCGAAGTAGCGATTGCAGTCATTGGCATATAATTAGGCGTTGAGAATCCCAAACTTGTCGATGAAGGCCGCAAATTCGAGAAATTCTCATAAATATCCTCATTTGGACGCCGCTCATATTGCTAAAATGTTCAAAGCTTTGACTTCCTTTCATAAAGCGCATCAACAAGTATGGAACTTAGGTAAACAACTCACCTATTTATGCACAAATGTGTGGAGATATATTAATTGTAAACATAATGATGATAGGTTATGTGCAAAATTATGTAGCAATTACCCTTGGAATCGTATTTCCAGACGCATGGGCACTGGTTATTCCACCGTTTGATACGACCACGCCCTGACTAGTTGCAGGCAGCAATGCAGAAGGATGAAGGTAAGCTTTAGTTGGTCGCGGAGGATGTGGTGCTGGGGTTTTGGACCTTGGCATCAATGTTGGTGCTGGGCTAGGCCTCTGTTCACCGTAGCGAAATGCTGCTGACGGAGTGCGAGATCTGAAAATGTACAAGAATGCATTAAGAATACTGAACGAAAGGAATTAAAAAATTAAGAAAATGGTTGAAATTAGTAGCCCTTAAAAAGTTGAGCACATTTGAGTAAGCCCTCAAAAATTGTCCAGACTGACTCTGAAAATCTTATCTGATTCTATTCGTGCATATAAAATTAGCCATTCTATAAAAACAATAGATAAATATCAGCCATCGAGTGCAATCTAAAGTTTTTTTTAGCAAGGTTTATTTTTTTATTACAACAATTCAGTAATTAGCAAGAAAAAAATTTCTACCTGTGCTTCGGTGAATTCCTCCTTACAATCAATTTGGCCCAGAATCCAACAGGACATTCCCTCAGGACGGAAACCAATTCATGATGTGGCATCCCTCGGAAATTAGTAATACGCTCCTCACCCACTGGGCAATTCGGATTTCCGTGGGGATATGTAGTTCGCATCTCCAAAAGGGTATCACCTTCCAATAAATTCTCACACCTTTCCGGATATAAGATTTTTTTTACTCGCTGCCCCTGTATACTTTCGAAAATCGTGAATCCGAAACCATCACTACCCTAAAATATGGAACTTTGAGAATATAAGAAAATATATTCTGAAAATCTTCATTTATTTATTTATTTTTTGGACTCATATGCAATGAAAATTTGATTAATGAACAGAACAAAATGAGAAACCTTATTGATAATAATTTCTTTCACATCGTCTGATCGTGTAACATACGCATTCTCAGTAACAATCTGAAGAAAAGGCGGAGGGTTAATTCATAAATTTGTGATGAAAAATTTTTTGAACCACGAATTTCTTAACAGTAAATAAATTTATACAAAGAGAAAGCAAAAATGAGAGAGAGGAAGGGAAAAAAACCTTATTTGTGGGATCGAAAAGTAGTGGATAACCGCGACAAATCTGTAATGTTACAAGTTCACCGACACCAATTGACTGAAATATATGACAGGCGTGGGATTGCGATGCGCCCAGGACGCATTCGTTATTAACGTATACGAGGACGTCACCCATTTGCAAAACGCCGTCTCGATGAGCGGGTCCGCCAACAATCACATTTTTAATCTGAAAATAAAGAAATGATGAAGAAAGAAGAAATATATCCTCATTTTTTTAAGTAAAAATTACACATACTAAGTTTGAAATTGGGAAACTGAAGTTTTTTGAATTTAGAAGTTGGTGGAAAAGATGGGTAATAATTTAGAAATTAGCGAAGCTACAAACCTGCAAGAATTCATCCTGCAATGAACTGCCATCATTGCCGATTAATGTAAAGCCAAGTCCTTTTGGTCCTTTGACAATACGTGTTGTTATAAGTTCACCACGAAGTTGAGATGGATCTCTGCGAAAACAATGAACATTTATTTGCGTGTAATATCCCTCTATCCGTTAGAATTATTTTGACAATAAATTATCATATATTTAGATATAAATTCAATTTAGTTCAATTTCATGTCATTTGACGATTAAATTTTATCGAATTCAATATGATACCTTGTGAAACTGTAAACAGATCCAGCAGTATGAGATGGTGATGAATGATTGCTGTAAAGAGTTGAGTGCCTTCTTGATCCTGTACCATTATTAGTTAGAAGGGTCTTCGTACTACTGCTTGCATCATGATTATTAGCATATGCATAGGAATGTGACGGTACTATCACATCGGTAACCTTTTGTAGTGATGAACTGGACGGACGTTCATATTGGGTACGTCTGTTCACGTGACTAGAAAGTTGCAAATATTAATGTATTGCCTATGAAATAAGCGATGTATCCCATAAATTTCATATTTATGGCAATAATTCGTAATGAAATTATTCATTTAATCACCAATTTTTATGGATTTTTTGTAATGCCGACAGCAATGCGAATAAGTATCGTTTGATGGAGTGCGATATAATTTCACGTATTTCGTATTCAATTACTAATAGATAAACATTCTGGAATGTCCGATTTCTCTTCCGACAAATACAGAATTTGGTTAGAACAAAAAAAGAAAGAAAAAACAGAATTTATGGATTAACAATGAGCACTTAAATAGAAATAATACTATAAATATTAGAGATGCATCACATGCAGGTCAAACAACTTGGCCATATAATTCACAAATGTGTGACAGTATTTCTGGTCGGACTAAATACATCTGTTGTTTGCTGTAAGAATTCATAAATTTTCGCATTTTGCTTGAATGAATGTACTTTTTTAGAGCATAAAATATCAGAAGCAATAGTTGCCATTAAAAAAAAGGAAGAGAGAGAAGGAAAAAAGAATTTTAAAAAAAAGACTTGCATAAAATATGAATTCATTTTTCCTTTTTGTTTGCTTGGCTAAAACCATTCTCGCAGCAATGTAAATAATAGCCCGGAGCATAAAAGATAAAGCATTGGGTATGCATGCTTGGCACCAAAAGCATTTTTTTTGAATCAATAAAATACGGAGGATAGAAAGAAAGGCAAATTTCAAAAGTAAACTAATTGTATGAAAAACATGTAAATACCGTATGAGTGATAATATCAGCGATAGAATAAATTTAAGGTGTTAAATTAACATTTTTTCTCTTTCCTTCACCTCCATAATAAATGATATATGATAAGAAAGTAAAGTAAAAAGGAAAGGAAAGTAATGCAGAATGAGGATAATGCTTTGTACCATCGAGAGATAGATCATAAAATTGAAGAGTGCGATCCGATCTGAGATTTGCCAACAACAATTCATATTATGAAACAAAAATAGCATCACAAAATTTGTGTGTTGAGAAGAATTTTATTCTTTGTAAAACAGCGAATATTAGTTAGCGATTATTAAGAGATTAATAGATTTCGTCGCAATATTAAACTTTAAATCAATTAGCCGGAAGTTTAGTTTTCAGTCAATTTGCTGATTTCTAATATCAAAACCTTGTTGCCGACGAAATTTTGCGCAATTAATTTGAAATCCTACCTCAAACCCGGATACCAGTGAAGTTGCCCCAATTTTGAAATGAAGTATGGATAAATTTTAATGAACTCAACAAATAGTGTTGAAATTTTACATCGGGGCAGAATAACTGATGTACAATTGATGCCTTCTCCATTTTTATCATCCTTTTCAATCAACTATAATTTTAAGCTATTAACTCTGATTATTTGATACACAATATCCAAGTTTTCCTCAATAGACTGATGCCAACAGGATAGGTAATTTAATCTATTAAACACTTACTCGACATAAAATGTCCCATAAATGCCATCGTCCACTTTTTCCCAACCATCAGGTAAATCCCGTGGATCTTCCCATTGCGTTGTGCCAGTGTTATGACTAAAGGATAAGTAAAAACTCGGTCTTGGAATATCATACTGTAATTTTAATTTTAAAAAAAGTAATAAATCAATTTTATACAAATCTTTAAAAGAATTCCTCGGAAATTGCTAAATTAGCAAAATCAATAAAAGGTCATCTCAGCTTAGATATAACGGAATTGTAGAATATTAATATGTTTTATCTATTAGTTTAAATTTCGAAAATTATAACCGGTAACTTACTCGACAAAGTATTTTTCACCTTGATCAGAGTAAGCAATCTCCCAATTGGGAGGTAATGGTCCCTTTGGATCGTTTACCATTTCGTCATCCTCCACTGGTTTTGGTGTTCCATAATAATGTCCTATAAGGGCAAAAATTTTAATTAAAATAATTCAAAAATTGAAAAAAAAGTTGTACTGAATACCGAAAACATTTGTCCCCAAAACAAGTCCCACTGTTTCAATCCTGAAAGATACCAATGGAATTATTTTGTGGGCAAATGAGAAAGAGACCAACATTTGCCGCAAAAAGTAGGGAAGAGAATTGATTGGGGAGAAGGAAAATAACACGGCAGAATAAAATCAGGAAGAGAAGTTTCGCGCAAATTCACCTGAAGAAAATATATAAAGTTGAGAAAATGAAAATATAATTTGAAATCTAATTTAAGTAACAAAAAAATTGAAAGTCGTTATGCACTTCAATAGTCATAAATTCAATGGTTAGAACAGACAGATGAATGGATGGATGAGGAAAAGCAAGACAACGGACATTTCTGGAAGAAATGTGAGCAACATCATTGTATTGCTATTGAAAGAAGCGGGAATTAAAAAGCAAAAAAAACAGCTCGAAACAAATTATTGGGTTGGAAGGGAAGATTGAATCCTGAAATTAGCAAGAAATAGAAATAAAGAGAAAAGGGAATCTAAATGAGATTTCATTTTCTAAACAGATTTACCACTTAATAAAGTAGTTAAAAGAAATACATTTCTCGTTTTTAATTTTAATTATATCATAGGAAAAAAAAGGACAAAAAAGAAAAATGAGTCTCAATATGATGCCACAGTTTTTAATCATAACTTCTTCCTTTTTTTCCTCCTCATTTGAAATGTATATACTGCTAAACTCATCAATAATTCATTCCTCCTATCCAACAATAAAACTTTTCGTAGTGTCGATTAATTATGAATAACAGAAAGTAAATGATTGATGAAAACAATTAAGTACTATGTAAGTCAAATTATACTATCCGTTAAGCTACGTATCCTTGCATTCCACATTATTTCAAAAATCTTAAAAACGTCCAAAAATGTTTTTTCATTTAAAATTGCTGAAGAAATGGAGAGATCTACAAAATATCGAATTAAAAAAGTAGCAGAATTTATGAAATTTGGAAAGAAACGATATGCAATGAGATGAATATTTAGAGGAAAACGTAATAAATTAAAAATGAAAAAAATTTTTCTACACTAAATTACTGCAACTGTTTGAGAGAAATTCTATGGGAAATCACTGGAAGTTAACCAAGCGAAGCTGATAAGAGATAGTAATGGAAGGTTTGTTGAAGCGTTAAAAGTGATAAGAATATTGTTATCAGAAGCGATGCATATCAACTTGGTAGTGACAAATATTGCTTATCAATAAGGAACATCATTTGCTATGAGTAATGAAAATATTATGAATGTACGGATGTATGCTGCGTATATCAACATGGAACGTCGCCATCACATGAATATGTATCGTTTTCCAAATGAAATAAACAGGTGAGGACGAAAGTTATAATAGAGGGGTGGTTCGAGGCCGAAGAAAGAAGGATATGATAAAATCAAACATTCTACACCACAGCGACACACAAATAAATGCCGCTTATGTCCTTCTTAAACTTCACATATTATAAATATTAGAACATTTTTAACAGAATAAGGCATTGCAAGTGATAATGTGATTGATAATTTACTATTTATTATGTAAATATATCAAGATTAGATAGAGAAAAAGTCAATTCTTCCCATAATTAACTAATTTGATTTCATAAAGGAAGAAAAAATACAGGTTCATTGTTTAATAAATACACCGATATCTGGTAATTTTGGAAATGATATGATAATAGGCATGAATAGTCAAAAATAATCGAGGCTTAACTTTAGGAGACGATTTAGGATGCCAGTAACTTGATTGTTTTCTGCAATACACTTTGCTGAATAAGTTCGCAACAATGCGAAATCACACTTCTAAGTTTCCGGAATATCCTAGAGATATTTATAGATGAAGTGTGATCACCCATGTGTGTTAATTACATTTTCTAGTTCTAATTAAAATTTAAACTTAACTTGCATGAAATTTATTTCATCACCTCATTTTGCGGGTACAGAATTTTGGTAATAAAAACATGTGTGCATTTTTTTCCGTCAATATGCAATACTATTCCTTTCCTATCATTTATCAAATTATTTTTAGATAGTATACCGATCATTTGATTATTAAAAGAGAAAAAAAGCACATGTAGGTTTGTACAGCAGACAGCGGAATAATGTAAGAGAATGCATGCTACTCTCGTTATCTGTGCAAAAATATATTTGAAGAAATTATTATCGCGACTCTTGAAATAATTAATCATTTGCAGCGATTTTGAATCTCGAGAAATAACCTACAGTTACATTAAAAATTTATATATCATCAATGCATTACAGCTGATTGATTACAATAAGTCGCAAAGTTTTTGGAAATTAGAAGTGAAGAGAAGTTAAAACAAAGTTTGGATTAAAAAATATTTACTCGAGAATTCTCGACAACTTTGATATTATTGCATCGAAGCATTTATCTGATACAGTGGATTAATTAGCAAAAATTATTCTGGTAATAAAGTTTCGGAGTCGTTAAAAGAAAGAATTTCAAATATTTTTTTTTAAATGAGAAATTGGTTAATGAACTCAAATTATAGACGCAACTGATCCAATTGCCCGACAAGAAATGCATATAATTCAACAGTGAATTTCTGGGTTTTTGCTAACAAAAGAAAATGATAATTTCATGAAAAGGAAAAAGAAATATGTTATGAAAAGGAAATAAAAATTTCAAAACTTTTTGACAAAGAAGCGTATCGAAAAGTTAAGCAGATTGATGTGCCCAATGAAACTATATTGCGTAATGAAAGTGTTCAGTTGGTCGTTGCTTCAGCATTTTAATGAAAATGTGATGACAGTCTGATGGAATTAAAATAAATTTCAGAAAACAAAATTTTCTAGCAAACATAAATTAAACAAATAAAGCGGTAATGGAAAAATTTGCAATAGTTTGTGTGTAATTGCCTTAGTAATAGTCAGAACATAACCAATATTTTCCCAAAGTGTACTGCTAACTATTTCAAATTTATATTTTAATTTTAAAATCATTTTTACAAAATTTGCATCCATACTTTCAGCCAAAAAATAATTTTATTCACCAACACTTAAGGATATTTCAATAAGCCAATAGGCTAAGCAATGACATGAAGTGAATGAATATTTGAAATAAATTGAAAAAATAGATTCCATATTTTCTTCTAGAAATATTATATGAAAAAAAAACAGGCGAAATCCCGAGAGAAATTTTTGCGAGAAATATTGGCACAAACCGTTAATCGGATTTCGAATTTCTGGCTAAAATATCTCTATTTTATGCATTCAAATTTTTGAGTACTTATTTGTTTATCATTCATTGCTTACTATTTTCCATTTTTTCATCTCTTTATTGATGATTGCATGGCCAAAACATTCGAACCAATGCTCTTAAAAAAATAAATGTTCCTTTCTTTGGTTAACGCTTGATATGTGACATGAATGATAGAGTAAATACTTTTCCATTCTTCTTGCGTAAAATGAATTTTTCTTTTCTAGCAAATTCTTACCACAACTTCTTGGCTGCCGTATGAAACAACCGGGAAATTCAGCAGACAGTATTAAACACAGAAATGATGATTTTCGGGGACCAAAATAGAAATTCGGTGCATTGAGAAAGATAAGAATTACAATCTGAGTAATCAGACAGAATGTCGCAGTGCGAACATCTCACAGAAATGTCATCTCATTCAAACTTTTTTTCTTCCCTTTCTTGGAAATTTTCCCATTTCGACGAGAATCGCAGGAGGAAGTGACGATGTTCGGTACAACACAGAACGGTAAAGCATCTCAACAACGATGCATAAAAAAATCAATCAATCAATAGATATTATCGTACATTGATGGAGAGGGGAAGAAAAAATGTGTCGTAAGTTTAGAGTAACATTGATAAGCAACTTTCAACAAACGATTAAAACAGGTAAATGGATGAAGAGTTAGTTCCATTTAGGCTATTGTCAACAACACACATGACGGCAACGCGAAGGTCAATCGTCCATCACCTTCACCTGTTATAGTCGTCTCACCGGAGACAATAAACACATACACATACACACATACACATACATACACAACTACACAAGGTGTATGTACACGAAGCAACATGACATACACACATGCACGCACCTACACATATGTGCATAGAGCGAAACAAGGTGCCATAGGTACCTGTATAAACATTTAAGCACGGTGACATTACTCGAACATCAGAGACATACGCACACATACACAGATAGATACATAGAGATACGGAAACTAAATAGATTTGTACCTTAGGAAGAGACTCTCGAGAAGAACCGTCATCCATCGAAGTGATCTAACTAAAACGATTGCAATGTGAAAGAAAATGAATAAATAAATCGCACGGTACAGCAACTTTTACCGCAGCAAAAAAGAAAAATTACAACAACGGCAATGCATCATACCGTCGCAGCTGATGCGTACCAACTAAGATCGATCATCGTAATTACTAAATTTCGACCGATGTAAATGATTTCCACCTATTAAAGAATGTGCTCATTAAAGTTATAAGAGGGATATTGGTAACCTCAGAGACACTTCCCGAATGTGCCTCATATGGAACACGAAATGGAAAGTTCGGAGTGTGCAGAAAGTAGCTCATATATAGAGTATTCTACTTCATCATACTCCTCAAAACTTCTATGGACAATTCCATGGTAAAGTATGACAATCGAATTCCAGTGACACAGACAGACTTGTCATTATTGAAAGTTGAAATTGCCTGGCTAAGTGGATCTCTAGTACTGACTAAAGATCGTTGATGTGTGTTCAATCAGACCCAAACAATTAGGCTTGCCATACATATATTATGGATATTTGATGGTGAAAAAGGAAAGTATAATCGTATGGCATTTTTGTCGCCAAATGTTGCGTGTTGATCCATTTTTATCATTTTAGGTTTGTTTTGGATATTCAATTATTATAAAAGAATATCCCAAACATATTGAAAAACTTCAAAGAGATATGCCGATGAATGCATTTTCGACAAACACATTCTCACATTGCTAAGCTTTGTATTGCCGTCTCCATATTTTAACTTCTTCACATCCGTGTAGAACTTTCGAAGTCGCTTTAAATCTTAAGAACGATTCATCGAATCTTTCTATCAATCATGGCGGTGCTTTTTGTTCCGAGCGTATTTGTTGTGCCAAGTTTTGAAGTAATTTGTCAATAAATGGTTCAAAGAGTAGAAATCTTCACTTTCTTCATGCTCAAAATTGTACAAAAATGAAAAATTTTATTATAAGCAATGAAGGATAAGGCTATTTATGCTTCATTGCTTGTAATGAATGATCAGGGACCTTTACCTGAAGAAAGGATCGATCAAGCATATTCATTCCGTACAGTCAACAAATAGAACAAGGAAGTTTATGAAAGCATTTAATTATCATTTTTATGAATTCACAGGTTAGACGAATTTTCTCATTCATTCTTATTCTCTGTTACTCGAGAACTGCCTATACATTGCCTCTTTTTAAATGTATGTTCATATTATTTGGAAAAATTTCCATAAATAAACTAACCTTGAGATGGATGAAAAGAGGGATGACATGAAGGAAGTTCTTTCGGGAAACTGATGCTTAGCTATGGCCTACCGTTCTGATGCATTATTGATGAGAAATGAGCGGTATTGAATGCTCATTAAGTTTGAAAATTTCCCCAATATATTTAATTTAATATTATGAATATAAAAATGAAATTCATTTACTTCGCGAAATAAGCATGTCATCCGACTTGTTGTATGTGCGAAAGAATTAGTCTTGAAAATGTCCAAAATTGACAATAAGATCGATGTGAAGTGTTGAGTCATTCATCGCTTATATCGGAGAAGTTTACAACGCTTAGTTGACTTCCATAATTTTCAAGCTACTTATCATTTAATATGCAGTTTTCTCCTTTTTCCCCTCTGCTTCCTCGAGGGAAATTTCTCAGGATGAACGTGTTGCTTAAAACTACCCATAATTCATTTTGGCTTAACCTAATTTAATTAACTTATTCCAACTCGTTCCCCAGTCTAATACGCATCCCTAACTGCAGCAGCTTCCACTAGGATAATTGTATAATTATCTTTTATGATGCAGTTATATCTTCAGATGCAACTCATCTAATATACATCAAAATCTTTCAAAACAAGCTGAAAATAAATGAGAATTTGCTATGAATATCTTCCTTTTCCTTCTTATATGTATTTTTAAATGAATAATAAAATTTTTAATCAGTTGCATATGATAATCTCTGAGTGGCACTTCCGGAAATGCATAAAAATATCCGAGATATTACTTTTCCCTGGGACAGAAAAACTTTCTGACAATAAGCTTCCACAGAGTGACCAAACAGTTACAAAATTGAAACTAGTAATAACGAAGTGAATTTTAATTATATCAGCTCAATAAAAGAGTGTGAAATTTTTGATATTTTCTTATGATAAACTTATTCATCAAAATATATTTGATGTGTGATAAATTATCTAATTCTGAAATATCTATCACAAGATTGAAGAATATTAATTTTAAATAGTAATAAATAAATAAAAAGAGTGCCAGCGGATACAGCAATAATGATAAGTGAGTCTAAATCAAGAAAACAATTTTTAAACAGCAATTGATTATTTGATGGTAGAGCGAAATAATATGGAAATTTTTGAAAATGGCATAATTTTTCCTCGGAATGCTTTAGGCATCCATCATAAAGCGTACTTTAATTCAAAAAAAAGTCATTAGCTGTTGATAATAAGGAGATGGAATCAGCAAAGCATTAATTCTTTATTTAATAGCAGATGGACAACAAAGAGAAAAGTGCAATGTAGTGGATCAGGTGGTATCAGATGAGAGTGAGAACAGAGGAAATAGCATATGTAGGAAAGGTTATGCATCAAGCATGGGAAAATAAAAATGCATGAAAAATAAAATTTCGAGAAAATAGTGAAACCTTGATAATGACCATGTTCCAATAATTGATTGGTATCACGTAACTGCCGAAAAGTTGAAACATCGACAAATTTGTAATGTACACCGTCGATTTCACCATTTCGTGGTTGCCTTGTAGTGTCTAAGTCAATGAATACTTTTTTCAGAATTTCTCTCTTAGTTCCCAATTGCATCAGTTTAAACTCATTTAATTCAATTGAATATGCAAATTCGGATTTTCAAATTTTTTCGTCTATAAAGCCAATTGATGAAATAAAGACTATCTCTTCAATTCGTTTCATTTCCTCTGGTAATTTTTTAATTTCTTATTTATACACATTACTTGAAGCTAAATAATGTTACTGAGTGTAAGTGCTAACATGGCACTGTTTTTTGATAAACGTTGTTTCGGATGACGATTTGCAGTTCCGGATAGTCTTCGCCAGCTAGAATTTCTGTTATGCTCGATGGAATCGAATCTATAATAATTTTCATTACACTTTTCATGGAATATTTTTATCAGTACTTTTCTCGTTAACTTCAAATGAAAGTTGTTCTCAGTTTCACATATTTAAGTATTAAATTTGTTATGGAAATGTGTTGATTACTATTTGGTTGGAAAATATATAAATCGCAAAACTTACTTTTATTTACGATTTCCATGTAAAACGATTCATTCATGGCAAATAAACCTTCCAGTAATCTTCGTACATCTCGTAACAACATTCCGGATATTTTCCTAAATATTGAATCATTCATGATATTAGGAAATTGCATGTATACCAATATTACCTAGAGAGAAGGAGCAAAATGGTAAGGTATGAAATTTGTAACCTTCCACTGATAGACAAAATGATGTCATCTGTTGCTAAGACATGCAGTAAATCGGGATGAAGCACCAATTCCACCAGTATCAGACAACCTTCCGCAGATCCACCCTGCACAGTAAACGGAATCAACGGCGGTTGGCATGAAATCTATAATGAATATGGAAATGAGCAAATGCATCTTTGCATAACACAAAAAAAGAAAGTGTATTGATGTTTTACAATCAACCGATTTAGAAAAAAAATGAAAAAAAATAGCCATTCCGATAATGATATGTAATGCTCTTTCGATGTATTCGTTCTTTTTTTTTTGGTTTTTTTTTTCAAAATAATCAGAGAGAACGGAAAACAGAATAAAGGAGGAGAAGTTCAAGGTATTTTTAAAATGATATTACTAACTTTCCGGAACGATAGGAAATGGTCAGACCGATCGATTGCCTCCGGTTCTAATAAATCAGGGTTGTATTTCTAATACAGAATAGACAAAATCTTTATCAAAAAAAGATAATAGAAAGTTTCAACACTAGTATAGTGAGGAAAAAGGTTTAAATTCAGTCTAAAATGTTTTCAATAAGTAGATTTTATATTTCAATAAAGTAATAAAAAAAACTAGAATGATCATCGAACTGTATATGTTCAATCAGACCTGTACAGTCCTAGTTATTGTCTCCAGAAGGTTGCATTTTTTTTCAGCATCGTCTGATATGGATGTATGGGATATTTTCCGGATCATATTTTCCGCATCGATCGAATTCAGGCTTTTTTCTAGTGTGATCAAATCAATTTCTTCGTCATCTTGGCCCGTTTGCTTACTGATCAACGTTTTTCTCGATGACATTGTTTTAAACTATATCTAGCATTACATATATAACAAATGATTGTTAAATTTCGCTTATCAACTAAACGACAACAGGATATCATCGGTACATCCTGAAAAAATGATGTTATTCACGTGCTGTACAACATATTAAAGCTCTCAACAACGCTGTAATTCGAGGAGCAAAACGCGTGAAATTTTTGAATTTTGATATGCTGATTCAGAAGGACACAAATTTATTCCAGGAAAAAAATTTCGAATTTATTTATTATAAAAAACGCTGCGTATTCACATTTTTTTTAAATGCAATTTGAAGCGAAGTTTGATTAACTTCAATGAACGAATACTATTCTATCACCAATTCCCACTACCTTCGAACTCAAGCAAAACTGATCGGAAGCTTTCTTTCTCTCTTATTTTAATTATTAGTATAATCATTCCCAATTGCATAATGAAATGCTTTCGTATTCTTTCTTTGTTTCAAAATCTTTTTTGAACTCTATAAAGAATGCAGTACAGTAAAATCACCGGTGAGAGATATCAAAAACTTGAATTTTAAATAAAAATGTCAATTAGCAAGTAGCGTGTACGCGTATGGAAAGAATGGTTAAAAAAAGGTTTAATTTTCAAGAAAACTGAAATCAAGAAGCAAATAAAACTAAATAAATTGCGGAAATCAATTGAGCATAGCTGAACATGTGCAAATAAATAAACAAATAAGTAAATAAATAGCTGACATTAATTTCATTTCATCAATAATACATTTCATCTATCTACTTAATGTAGTGAGGATAAGAGGAACTGGTAAAAAGAAAACCGACGAAGAAATACGATTCTAAGAAAGAACTGAGTTCCAGAAACAGAAGACTCATTCATTTCTGTTTATTTATTTATATACTATTCATACTATTCAGCGGCAAAGGAAATTGGAAACGAAAAGTAATCAAATGGAAATAAAGGACTGTTAATACTATTTTTGGTTTCGATCATTTAGTAAAGTCATATTTGTTTCATTAAATACTTCAAAAGAGATTTCCTAAACAAAATCTCATTAGCCACTGGTTCAGGTACACTGATATGATGCCAGATTTCAAATTATTTTAAAATGATTAGTTTCTTCAATCGAATATAAAAACCACGTGTGCGTTTTTATTGTGTAAGCACAATCATCAAAATTTAGATTTGAGCAGATAGATAAAATATATTTCCTTGCCGGTTGCATTTTTGTATACTTTGTTTTCAGATTAAGGAAAAAAAGGAAATGCAATAAAAGAGGTGAGAAGCAAAACGATAAGATGAAAAAGTGATAAGAACCGGTTTTCAAATAAAATCTACTCACTCTTATCAGCATTTGTCACAAACGAATCAAAAGTGAAACTTAAATTCCGAAGAAGAAAAGTTATCGTGAGGAATTTCTGATTAAATAAAATTAAGCTAAATTTAACCAGAATAAACCTTAAATTACAAAAATATTCTCATGTATTCTGCTAAATTTACTGGAAAAAGCTGGAGGCGGGGAAGATGAAATAATATGTAGAAAATAGCTGAAGTTACTAATAAATCCCTGAAGTTTTCACACTTTTTTCTAGAACTTTATAAATTATATTTAGGGAGAAAGAAAAATTACACATGCATAATGGCGTGAATAAAACTGACACAGATAATTTTAAACTTCATAAGTATGAAGACGAATTAAATATGAGGGTAGCGAATTTTCGAAAAAAGTTAATTCAAATTCCGAATTTCAAGAAATAGCGCCACTTGTTTGATGATAAAGCATAATATTGATAAATGAGTACTGGACTGGACAGAAAGGAGGGAAGAGGACAGATAGTGGAGGGGGAGGGATGGACAGAAGACAAATTAGCAATGTATGTGTGCCTGTGTCTGTGTGTGTCCACTATTTCTAAAGAATTTTTCACTTCTGCAATAGCCATTGCCAAACGACGACGAACTAGGAGGGAAGGGCCACTCTCTGCCACACTGTTAAAATTTTTAATTCGCTATAAAACATACACCATTTACACTACTTTTCACAATTAAATTTAATTTAGTAACTAACTTCTACTACTACTAATGCCTCCAATAAATCAAACAGTAGAAAATTGGCCATGTTCTAATTCTTCCTTTTCTAATCTAAAAAAATTTATCTATGAATTTCGAAACAACTGTGAGTTAAGGAAATGATTGAGAAAAAAACGAATGTGAAAGTGCTTTCGTCAAATTATTATCTTCAAAGCTATTGTATCTCCAATGAACAGTGTCACTCTCACTCGTCAAACTTTCTCGTTATAATCTCAATTTATCCTCAGACTCACCATCTTTCACATCTTTCTTCTCTCCAACTATACAGAAGTGCTGAAAATTGTCGGGAATGTTAGTCGGAGTGTTCATTAATTCAAAATTTCCTATCATTTGTTGCCACAGCACAGTCCAGAAAAGTGTTCTTATATCCCCCATTAATCTTCTATATAAATTAGCTCGAAAATATTACTAGCAGGATATGCAAATTCCAAAACAATGACTGGAAGTACCATCTGGAGATCTAATGAAGGGAAGAAAAATATCTATGCGAGAAATAAAATATGAAAGATGAAGGTCAAAGGGAGTAATGAGGTTAGATAGGCCAGAAAAAAAAAGGATAATAAATCTATTATGCAACAATTGGCTATTTCTTCTCTTTTATGTTTCCAAACTGCCAGTCATTCTATTATGTCAATATTGCTTCGCCGATAAATAAATTAGTCAAAAGATGATCATACTTTCAGGGCAACTTCGATGGTAATTGATATCGAGAAGTTTATTAAAGGAAGGAGGGCACAGAAATCACGAGTTCATAATCTTTACAATTAAACCATATCACTTTCTCATCTTTCCTCTTTTTTTTTACCATCGTGACATATTTCAATTTTTTTTTTTAAGAATACTATTTTACAATCGTTTTGTGAAGTTAGGAACGATAACAATAAAGCAGAAGCAGAAGATTGGTAAATGAAAGAGGAATGTGTAATTACAAAAATTATGCAATTCTCTCTATGAACCGTTTTCTCGGCAAAAATTGGTATCACTGACAATGAAAGATGCATTTCAAAACCCGGAAATGGTGTATAGGGATAGGAGAGAGTCGTAGTTTCAGGATATATGTGAATATCAAACAAGTTCGAATTTTTAACTACGCCTTCATCCCAACACGACGATTGTAAATCCAGTTATTTCTATAAAGATCGAGTTCTGTTTCTTCTGGCAGATTTATGAAAATTTACAAATCATTTGAAAAATTTGGAAAAAGATGAATAAAAAAAGACATGATTCAATCTCTTTTTACAACATCACAACAATAATTTTTGCTACATTCGATATGTCTCTTTTCTTTTCGAATTTCTCGAATGAATTTTCTTTATAGTTCGTAAAATTTTTAGCTAGCAATAAATATTTTATACTCATAAAAGAGAAATTATCTATCCTATTTTATTATTCCCTCAAGTTCAATTTATTTTGTACTAAGCAGTGATTTGATCAGTTGGGATTTCGTAGATGGTTATAGCTTTCTTTCGGATACACAAAATATTCCGGAAAAAATAGTCAATATTTTTGGAGTCAGCCAGTTGGTTGAATTAAAATGCGAAAATAAGTGAGCAATATAAAACTTTTGTTGTCTTCTGAGGAAAGTTTCTAGCTTTGTAACTTTTCCTAAAGGATAATCGGTCCAACTCATAACTTTTTTCGAGAGGAACAATCTTATTATTTTAAAGCAGTTTTTAAGGAAATGATATACTGCAGATGTATTAAACATAAATGGAACTTAATAAAATTAGCAGTGATAAACAAAAAAAAGATAAAACAAACAAATAGCCAGATGGTTGTGGAACCTTTCAATCTTGAGTTCAAACCGGAAGTATAGATTTAAATGAAATATAAAGGAAACGAGGAAATATGGTAAACTTGACGTAACAGTTGCGAAAACGGAACGGAAATCAGTTAAATTTGTCGAAAATCTTTCAATTACAAAAATATACAAACATTAATATAGAAGGAGAGGATCGATAATGGTCGTGTGACCGAAGAGACCATCTTATGATTGCAATTCGGTAACTTCCAACAACATTTGCATCAGATGGGAATGAGGAAGCAATATACCCCGAGTGTGCTCTCCTTTCTCCCTCAAATCTTCAAATTTTAAAATTGTTGAATGGGTACTAATAATGACGCATAACTTTTGCCATCCCATACAATGTCCTCATCCGGATTTATCAAAGGAAAAAAGAGGATATTCGATGGATATTTGAATAACAATTAAGCAGATTAGCAGCGTGAGTGCTTTACATTTTCAACTATTTCAAAGTTTCGTCGAACTATCGAGAACTAACTGATACTTAGATTTATAATGACGTTACCAATTGCCAAACCTCCCACAGAGTGACACTTGACCAATCATGGTCAACAATAGTCACATGATGATTATATCAAGTGATCATAATAAATGATCAGAAGGAATGAAGAAGAGTAATTCATATCATGTCTGAGATTAGTAATATCATTATACTACAATGAGCTACTAAAGAGACAGATTCCAATACTGTCCATAATTAAGACAAGGAAAGATTTAACAACAAAAATTACAAAATCAAAATTTGAAAGAAATCTTAAGTGTAATTAAAAAAACAATCAAACAGGCAGTTTTACTTCTTGCAAATTCATAAATTTTCATGTATGAATGTAATATGTGCTGCTGCATGCTGTCATAAATTTAATTCCCTTAACTAAAGTAGTAAAAAAATTGATTTTCTTCAACAGCCATTCTCTACTTCGTTTTTTTCCTCTTTTTTTGCTAAACCAAAAATTCCAACACGAAGATGATGTCACCATCAGATGACTAACTGTTCACTCAATTAAATACATTCCTTGTAAATTATGAAAGGAAAAAATGTTTGCAATAATAAGAAGTTTTCAATAAGTGGTGTTTGGCGGAATATGAGTAATTAATTAATTGGTATTGTTGGCGCTTTTGTTGGGTGGAGAAAAGTGGAAAACAACACGCATTTAGAATGAAATAGTAATGCAATGGAACTAGAAACAGACAGATATATTGGAAATGAAATAACAGCATTAGCGACTGATGGTGGAGGGAGGAGGAAGCAGGAAAAGGCGGTTGAAGAGGTCGGATTAGGAAGAGCTAAGACAGATGCGCATATATTGTGCCTCGAGACAGAGGAAGCGATGGGTACGGGTCAAAAGCAGAACAATAGCTGCTATCGCTACCTTCCGAATATTTACATATCAGAGGGCAGAATCTTCTTCAACTCCAAGCGCTTAAAATAGCCAAATTGAGGATCATTTAGTCGGTAATAATACAACCTGTAGTGGTCGTTCTTTTTTCTCCTTCGCTAACCTCTGACCTATTGATTATCACAATACTCCGTTATTCCACTTTCCCGGATTACAATATCATTCTAACAAAACATGTTTTATTCTAACCGGATGAATTTCTGTTGTAATTTCTATTAATTTCCGAATAATGTGGTTGTGAACCATAAGGATAAGTGGAAGATTATGTCATGATGGTTTAATCGGTATTTGAACCAATCAAAGGGAAAAGGGATAGATTGATTGAACAGATAAAAGTAAGGAAGGGAGGTTTAACTTTAAATTACTAACACTGAACAGAGGAGATATGGGAGAAGGGGAGAGAAAGAGAGAATAGAAAGAAAGAGAAAGAGAAAGAGAAAGCGGAGGAAGAGAAGAGACATCAGATTTTCCCGATGAAATCACTAAATCTACATAAAATTTATAGCTCATATTATACCACCGGTGAAATACAAATTATCACTTTTCGGTAAAATTTCGTTCATTTCAGAAAGGCGAATCAGATTCGTTCTATTCTTACATCCTTATGAGAAAAATAATTGATAAAATTGACCTTTTTTCTTTTTTAATCTCTTATTTCAACAGTGTCAGCTATTCAAATCCGCACGAAGTCAATATAATCTGAAAAGATAAAATCAGATAATTTGCAAATACAGTTAAATGCATAGAGAGTTTGTTGTAAGCCAAGTTACTTAAGTCTGAAATACATCTGCAATTCAAGTACAGCGTATTATTATCATCAACGATAAGATGATCGCTGAAGGTCGACTGATAAAAGATCTGAAAGGAATTCGAGAATAAAAGGAATTAAATCTTTCAATCAAATGGTTGAATTACGTTGACTAAAGGAAGTAAGATTTGATAATGGGAGGGCATCACTATCAATAAATTTCATACTTAACATTTCCCAGGATTGATGAGTGCACCTGTTCATTAACCGTCCGAAGAATAGGATGAGAAAGATGGAAGAGTCTTTAAATGACAATATTCAATGTTTCTTGCTCTTTCTCCATCAACAATGTTTACCACTGAAACTGTTAACCCCAGAAGTTATTATGATAATAACCTTGCCACTTATGGAATTTCACTCCATAAATGACATTGAAACTTAGTTTTTCCGTCTTATCGTCTGCAAATTGTCATTTCACTAGAATTATTTAAATTTGATGATATATCAGAGAAACAAATCAGCTATAGTTCATGCATGATAGCTAAACTGGTTCTGTTTTGAATTTAAGGAAATATTGCAGTCGATAGCAACATTAGCAAGAAATATCGACGAAGATACGTTTTTAAGATATTTCAATAATGTTATCGTTTCGTTTTGAAGACCATTTAGTCTTAATGCGTTGAACATGAAAATTTGCTGTACAATTCAAATTTTGAAAGTGGAAAGAGGAAATTTTTTCTCATAGCTATTTTCTATCACCCATAAAATTTAACTTTAATATCTTATTTCGGCAGTGAGCAGAGCAGGTTATATGTTCCGGAAGTTTTAAACATGCTGAAAATATACTATTACATTTTAGTTGGTTAACACTAGCTGATCTGAACTATTAATAATATCAGCGGCAAGTTCATTAAATGAAATTTTTGATAGCTTACATTATGGAATTTATTCGAAATACTGATACCATAAACCTTGCTATGTATGCAGTTAGGTTATTAATTAGAAACTTATTCCAATACTTCCGCAATTTAATCTAATTAAATTTTATGGTTTAATAATCTTTATGAAACATGTTTTAAAAGAACACTCCTAAATCAATCTTGTCATACAATATAGTATACATTCATTTAAGTAGAACTTGATGCGAACATCAGAAATGTTTCATACTTTGCAATATACTTCGTATTAACCATAAAATTTAGTTGAAGCAACTGAAATTATTTATGATATGAATAGTAGTCATTGTTTTTTTTTTTATATTAGAGAAAACTGGAAATATTACGGATTATATCGAAAACTGACAACAGACCAATAGAACAAGCAACAAATTTTTTTGGGTTGCTATTGCCGATCAAGTAGAACTCATTAAGTTTTTTTTTCTATACTTCGTATAATTTGTAGATGTTACATTGCAATGCCTTGCAATTATTTGTGGTTCTTTTACTCGATGAAGGAAAATTCAAGATAATATGAATGTGAAGAAGTGATAAAAGAGATTTCAATCACTTTGAAAAAGTAGCAACAATGGCTTTGAGCAGAATTTGTTAATATCATATACTGAAATGTAAATGTTCTACAAATTCGTTGGCGAAGGCTTTTTATGTCAGTAAATTACTAATATTTAATTGTAAACTAAGAAACTAACGAATACAGAAATATAAGCTGATTAATTAGGGAACTTCAATTTATCACTGTTCCTTAGAAGAAATAAATACAATAAATAAATAAATAATGTTAATATAAATAAATATAAAAGTACTTATATGTGTGTGTTTGTATATCGACAGAAATTCATTTGACCAACATCGTTACAATTATTTTTATTAAAGTCAGTAATTATGAGAACTGTGATGATGAATATGACCATGAAATGTCACTATGAATGATACAAATAGGACAGTCCTGGGGTGATAAGTAACAAAATATATAGATACCGAAATATTTGTTATCATCTGATCTATCATTTTGATCTGAGAATTGAATTTTTGAGAAATTCGTTTTGATGGTTTCATAAACATAACTTTTTCTATTAGAAAAAGAAGAAAAAAAAAAAGAAAAAAACGAAGGAATTAAAAAGAGCGTCTGATGATGCGTCAACCAGAACAATGAGAAACGAAAATGTCAACAATGATAATAAACGAAGACAAAACAATCATTCTATAAAATATTCCCTGAAAGTAACCATTCATCAGTAGCTGCTAATGGAAGGTATTACCGCTATTGCTTTCACAGTTTGTATCATTTCCGCGGCATGGGCTCAATTACCTTTGCCATATTTCGAAAGACCAGACATAGTCACCACAAATACGAGATGCATCGGTATTCTCTTTTCTTTTTTCTTTTAAAGTACATCATATGCAAATATAATGACTTATAAAGTAATTGGTATCAGGAAGTAGCCTATTTTATTGATATCCAAAATACCATTGAATATAAAATACTGCTAGAAAGTAGTTACCAAATATACATTCAAATGATCTAGGCTCCAAAAAGTTATGTAGTCTTATTAAGTTTTAGTTTGTCTCTAGGGTAGTTCACAAAGTGGCAAGAATAAGAAATTGAAGATTTTCCCATATTTCATATTGTACTTAGTTACGTGAAGATCAACTTTAGCCGAATAAGCTATGTAATGTTGTTAATTTTGAGTTTCTGTAAGAAAACAATATTTTCCTAACTCAAATTGTTATTAGGCAAAAGATATAGAAGTGATGAAAATTAATGCTAGCAAAACGCTATGATATACAAAATAGTAATCCTCGCAGTGTCAACATTTGTTTAGAAAGCCAAAGTTAAGCTATTGTTATCTAAAAACTTTGTTTCTCACTTTATTTTTGCTTCTGTTTTAATATTTTCTGCATATTTTCGTTGCTTCAACAATTATAAATAACAGATAAATTGACAGAAATCGTTTCCATGTCAAATTTAGAACTGGGAAAGAGTGACAAATACGTAAAAAAATTTCCGCATAAACAACTGTAATATTTTAATGATGAGTCATTATTAATTTATAAAATTGAAAAATCAGTTGTTATTAGTGCTGTTTGCTTCATGTCACTTTGACTTAAATTAGTTTTACTTTCTAATTTTACTTTAACAACAGATATCATCTTATCGTTTTTTTTTTTGTAATGAACATTGCTAAAGTGACAATGAAAACTTCAGTTGCAGTAAAATAATTTATATTCAATATATACCCTGAAAGACTAAAAAAAGTAGCGAGGACGACGGCTTTTGTAAAATTAATGAATTATTTCAATTCTCTGAATTGTTAAATGATAGGAACAGTTACGTCCTTTATGTTTTGTAATGGTAAATGATAATGCCCAGAAATTGAAAAATAAGTGTGAAATAGTTCTAATCTTTCATGTGTACCCGCAAATAATATAGAAATAATAATGACAAAGGATTAAAAAAACGATTACGATCATTGATGATCACAACTATTAGTGACTACGATTAATAGTACTTATGACTATCAGTAATTTGAGGTTATCTTACCATCAGATCAAATGCCTGTTTTCAATTAGTAGAAAATTTAATTGATCTACCTAAAAATCGTGCCCTTCTTATGTCAACCAACAGTTCAAGATTACTGCAATGTTAGAAAAATGATGGCAAAGAAAAGTGCTGGAAATGACTCAAAATTTTTTCCAATTATAAATTTTCTAAAAAATCTAAAGTTAGTGGTTTTCAGCATGTACACGAACGGCAGCATTTCGAACGAACATTGATGGCCAAGATACGATTGCCCAATGTTCATCCGGGAACGATGTTAGGGACCGATGCAAAGGATGCTGTGAAGTTTACGCTTTGTACAATGGCAGACAAAAAGTGCTTTTAATTGTTTGATTTGGATTTTGAAACTTTTATATGCTTTAGGATCCGAGTTGATAGTTAGATCGATCTAGTTTAATATTTATTCATTGATGCGTTACTTAAAGACTACGAGAAGGTAATGAAAAAATAACTCACTAAAAATCTGAAAAAGCACACATAATAATGCATCATAATTTATTAAATTCTCTGAAAAGCTTCTAAATTTTTCGTTCCACATTTTCCTTGACTTCAGTCAAGCGATTACATTGGAATTCGATTCGTTCTACTGCATAAAATTCGAAAATTAATTCTCTTGTTTATTTTTACTAGTAGTGAAAGAATGATATATAAGATTTTATTTTTAAATACATTAGTTTCAGGCTGAAGCGGCCAGCTTCCCCAATAAAGATGGCAGCTGCATTTGTTGCATGACATGTTGAATGATCCATTAATTATCATTTCATAATTTCAATACTATTTGATATCTTGGATTCTTCGATATTTTATTTTGCACATGCCTTTCATTCGCATAAACATTGCAAAATTCCTTGAAGTGAGAAATGTAATTGAACGACGATGTCTGTCGTCCTAATTCACATTTCAGAAAAAGCTCTTCAGCTAATCAGTTGTCATTTTTTTCCTCCATATGACTAAACTGTTTACTCATTGCATGATTATACTATATTACCATTAAATTGAAGAAAGCTTTCTCTCCAACTACCCATAACACATCAAGCCTAAGTTACAATCCTATCCCACCTAACCACAAAAACTCGAGGTCAGTTCTCATAAACACACATACCATTGAGAACCAAAAATATCAAACCGTATTGGTCTGTACCACAAATATTCTTTGAAATAAAGAAATCCACGGAAAATCTGGGATAATTTGGAAAAATATTAAACTTTAAAGAAATGTATCGAAGTGATTCTATAAACCAAATCAATAATTAAGCTGCGGAATACGTTTTCCACCCTTTCGACAATTTCTAAGCAATCTTTATCTGATAAAAAAACCATACTTCAAAATGTTGAAGAATTCAAATAAATATTCTAAACTCGAATGAACGAGAAGCATGCAAAATCAACTTAAACTAAATCTTTCATCCTTTATATCTCAGTGAAGTTGCGAATTATCTGACACTAATTTCCCGCCATTCTCTTTACCCTATAGGCCTGTAAGGCCGCCGAATGACAGTTTCCAGGCACGTCAAGGATTTCCTCTCAGTTGTACAAAGAACCACAGATTGAAAATAGCTCAGCTCATAAAAACAGTTATACCACAAAAGTGTTACGCCAAGCAAACTGACTTTTTTAAAGGTCTCTTGGTAGGCAAGTGCATTAAGTTGTATCTGTTATTCATAGTTGAATTAAGAAACTCAGGTGTCATATTAAATATTTAGGATTTGAGAAGGTCATAATTAATGCCATATGCATCATTTCAAAAGTTATAAAAGTTATTGACTAGAATGTTTTAATTTTCATTGGAATGTATTTGCCGCCACTGGCATTTAATTTTCTTCAACACGATAGTAAAAGTTGAAATTTGGTACGAGATGGAAACATTTAATAGTAAAAGTTGAAATTTGGTACGAGGTGGAAACATTTACAAATCTTACACCAACTCAATTGAATACGGCCTCGGCCAGACGATCAGGAATTAAACAGTGGATTACAACATTAGCATCCCTTTATAAGTTGAACATCTAAAAAAAAAGATTAAGCGACCTATCCCGTAGTGAGCAACAATGTCATACCACTCACCACATTAATACCACCAATGAAGTTTGATGGATGTTATGGAAATGTATCATCTTGCCGCATTTTTGAAAAACATCGTGGGTGGTCTAATGGTGAAGCATTGAGGCAGTAAGAGATTTGAGGGGGGCGGAGGGGAAGTGTGTGTTTGTACTATTTTCCCATCGAGCTAGAGAGGACCACCCACGACGTTTCTTCTTCAGTACGGCGGTGGTCGTTCATGCGCCTATTGCTGTTGTACATTTCATTACACCAAAGCGATCGAGACTATTTTATGCAGTTTGAAATTGAACAGTCATTTATTGAGTTGAACTTGCTATTTTCGCTTTGCATAATTTCTAAATTGACCGAATGAATTTTCCCCAAAAGTTATAAATAATTTGTATGTTGATTCCCAGCGTTTCCTTAATATGATATCATTTTCTTGAAAAATCTGCTCTTTAAATTGGTTTTGTCATGAAGTGATATATGCATCGTATTTGAACACATAACAGTAATGACATATTATAATATTATGAATGCTATACATTTAAAACGAAAAGACAAAATATATGATTCATAAATGCAAAAATGTTATTTTGGTATTATAAAATTGCACGAATCAAATTTAGCTATAATTTCAACAATAATACATATAAGATCATCGAAATTAGTCTTAATTTGCAAACCTAAAACATTAGAATAGAAAGAGGGATAAATTCTCAAAGGAATCCTTTATTTAATTACTGTATAAATTGTTTTTGCTTGGAAACGATGAGTTGATCGATAGATTATCAGTTTTATCTTTACGTATTATTAAAAAAATAAATTATTTAATACAGAATCATTATTTAACAATACAGAGATAATGGTTTTGGATTACAGAATAGCCTTAAAGCATTTTCTTTATCCTTTCCGATTATATGTGTAATATAAAATGAAGCTTGCTTTAGATCTGATATTTTGTATAAAATTCTCTTTGTTCCTGTTGATTCCAACTTGATCTTCTTTTGAGACTAATTTTTTTTCTTCAGAATTTCAAAATCTTGATTGGTGGAACATGATGTGTCGAATGTGACCAACGGTTGGAAAAACTAGACAATCAAAATCCAAACCATATTGGTGCTTTGCTTTCTCAGATTAATCTGAAACATTGACATAATTAAATTAAAATATCTGCTATGCATTAAAATACAAACCGTCCTTTTTTATTATACTTCAAAAACGAGCTCTCCAAATTTGTATCAGTCTTCGGTTACTGACAACGATTGATTCGTCGACAAAAAAAAATACATTAATTCATTTTATACAAGCGAAAATTAATCTCCCTTTACTTTAATCTTAAATTAAACATAAAACTGAGCTGATTGTTTAATTCTTCAAAATGTCCAAAATGCATTTTATCAAAAGGATTTTCAGCTGACAGCACCTTGTCGCTTGTAGAACTTATTTTATTTTTGATTTTAAATGATTCATAATGATATTGTTTGTCCAAAGTTTTCTGTAGTGAACATTAGATTAGTTATGTATTTAAATTTACAATATATTTCGTAAGTTTACTTTTAAACTAATATTCTTCCGCACAATTCCCCACGTTTCTTCTCGATGGATCCATTTGGATGTCCTCGATTATGCAGAAAGGTTTTCCAAACGCTTGATTACTTTTTCATTATCAGACATAAATTGAAGTATAATTATCTTTTATTTATAAATGAGTACTTCTTAATGAAGTGTGGCGAATAGCCTAAAGTAAGGCATTATATAATGATTCAAACTGTATATACGACCCACAAATTTCTATCTTTTATTTCCTCACACAGCAATTACAATTATCAAATTTTGAATAATAATTACAACCATTTTCTAATTACTGCTTCTTTGATTTTGTTACCGTGTTACCGAGGTGGATCAGAATTTTTAGATGATAGATTTGTTGATATCTCATAAAACAGTTTCCTGATGTCGCTCATCAAAATTTGCTTGTTCACAAGCTATTCGCAGTTTGGCATGCAATTTGTCACGTATTTCAAGCCATCTATAACTGGAATTATTAATCTTTGAGTTGTTAGAACAGAAAGTGTTAACTTTGATATTTGTATTCATTAACTTTGTAAAAATGTAATTTTTGTATTACTGGAGAAAGATCAGAACTTTGAACTATTGGTATGAAAGCGTTTTATACCGCACCTGCTGAACCATATGTTAGTACAACCGCTGAATTCCGAAAATTGTTCTTCCAATGAACCATTGTAAGCATTATTTGATTATCCTGTTGGCTTTCCGACGAAACCTTTATAGATATTGGCCTAATTTCTTAAGACTGAAGTAGGTTGGTCCCATTCCTGCAAATATTGTTTTGCCGAAAGTTTAATGGCTCTTGTTTTACAAAGACAAAACAGTTATCGGTTCGAATGACAGACTTTTGCAGTTTAAATTTTGAGTATATTAAAATTTGTGGAATAAAATCCATAAATATTCATACTTCAATCATAGCATTGATTTCATTAATATCTTATCTCTTATGATATTATTTGAAAAAAATTTGTAAATGTTTTGATAATTATTATTAGCTATATTTTTTGAAATCTGAAAATATTTATTGAAAATTCATACTGTTTAAGGAAAACCGATAACTTGGGATGCGGTTAAATGTAATTAAAAGTTCTTAATTCGAATCTTAATTCACATGGCTTATTAATTTTTTGCAAGCTAATGATAACAAATAGGCGTGCAAAATGAAGATCAATCTTCAATTCGTTTTAATTTCAAAAATTCTGAAGTTAAATAAGATAAATTTGAAACATGGAAAAAAAATAAACTCAAATCTTTTTATATTATAAATTCAACCGAATAATTGTTTGTAACTCATGGCAGTGATATTAGTGCTAAAATCAAATGATTAGGACCGGCTAATTGCAAAATTTTAAGTAACGATATTGTTAGCAATTTATAAGAAATGTATATATTCCTTTTTGCTGCAATTCGTGTATGTCTCAGTATGATAATTATGTTATAGTACTTACAGTCAACTGTTGCAATGCGTTAGATATGAAAAGATCTCGGACCAATTAATTGATCTTAAAAATAAAGCAATAAGTAATAAGTAATCAAGCTTTAAAAATTTTTGTTTACTTGAAAAAAATTACAATGACTTTTTCAAACGAAAAGACTACCGATCTAATAAGATAAAAAAAATTATAATAAAGATATGGTGAATAAGGGTATTTAAGGAATCAAATTAAATGTTGAAATCATTTTTTGGTCGCTTACTACTAATACAGTCGCTTGGTATCGTCTCTGTAAATTGTCATTTCAGTGAGAACATCATTTCCATCGTACTGTTTAAATTAAGTGAAGGGATTTTTTGAGCGTCCTTAAAGTAATTATTTCTCATAATCCTGCTCCAATTTTCCTCCATTTTTTTGTTTTGCAATAAATATTAGCAGTAATCTTTTGGAAAAAAGATAAAATTATATTTCTGAAAACAGAAGCAACAAAAAATGCTTAAATTATTATTATTATTATTATATTTTCGATTTTTCTCCTTTTTAAGGAATTCCGATAAAATGGAATGTGAAAAAAATTTCTCGGAATATCCAACCGAAGAATTTTTTGCAGGACTTGGTTAGAATTATACAAATCAAACTCTCATCGCCTATATGCTTTATTTCTTTGCTTCTTGTCTTTAAAGCATCATTATACCGTTAGAAACTTTAATTCTGTCTCTAAAATTAGTTGAAATTTACGAAAAAGGAGAAAAAAATTTTTTTCCTAATGTCTAAATGTACAAATCTCAAAGATTCGTATACAATTGCTGAAACCTATGATACAGATGAAATCTTTTTCTTAAAATATAATCTCGAATTTTAGCAAGGTAAAAAAACTTAGAGTCAGAGTTTTTCTAAGGTAGAACAGCAGAGTCTAGACTTACTTTATGTATGAAGTATAACACTTCGAAAAATAATAATATCACCAATATTCTTTATCATTTTATTCTTGTCTATAATCCGATAAGGAATAGCTCATTTTTATAGCATTACTGGTTAAGCTGATTTACGGATATTATTGATTAGATGGTAACAAGTCTCATCAATGTTTTAATTTTTGTTTCTTACAGCGTTGAAAAATAATGTCGTAAAAAAAAGATTTTGTCAGGAAGATGATAGCACTTAGTTGTGATCGAAATTATATTTCAATCAATGCCTTGACATACCTCAGAATGCCTTACCATAAACGCTTTATTCAGGGCAGAATACCGATGCAGAGGGAAATAATTTAAGAAACTATCATCAATTTAAGAAAATTGGCGAAGGTATGCTGAAATTTATTTCATAACATTCAATAATTTATTTGAAATTTTGAATCTCTCAAAAAACACATCCTTAATACAAATTTTATATTGTTCCAAATGCTGTTAGGAGCATATGGCGTCGTCTACAAAGCTTTTCACAAGCAAACTGAAAAGCCAGTCGCAATAAAAATGATTCGTTTGGATTGTCAGGAGGACGGTATTCCGGCTACAACTGTACGTGAATTAGCATTACTCCGTGAATTGCGTCATCCGAACATTGTTGTGTGCGTTCTTTTTTATTGATATTCAGAAAGTAAAGACATGGCAATAAATCTTTTGATAAGGTTTTTACTGTAATACATTGGTAATAAATTCAACAGTTATGCATTTCTGTTGCTACTTTTATATAATGTTGTATGTGTTTATAACTTGAAATTTTAGCCTCCATGGAGTCGTAATGGAGGAATATCGTGTTTACTTAGTTTTCGAATTTCTTGATATGGATTTGCGACGATACATTGATTCAATTCCTAAAGATCAGCTAATGAATAAAATTGAGGTTGTTAGCTCATTTCCTTTTAACTCATATGTCATTTTTATGATGAGTTAAAATAGTGCGTCCTAAATGATGGGCAATTTCTTTTCCTGGTGAGTAATTAATAATAAACTATTGATAATTTGATGGATTATTATAAGTATTAAGTCTTGAAATTTCAACTACTTCAGCTCAAGACTCACTTATACCAAATATTGCAAGGCATTTGCTATTGTCATCAACGCCGTATCATGCATCGCGATTTGAAGCCACATAATTTATTAATTAATGCCGAGGGCATCATAAAGCTCGCAGACTTCGGTCTCGCGAGAGAAATTGGTATTCCAATTCGACCCTTTACTCACGAGGTAAATTTTTAATTTTGTTTTTTTTTCATCACCTAATTGTAGTATGAGACAGAAATTTTTAATTTCTGTACTACAATTAGGTGATGAAACATTAAACCATCGAAGGGCAACTAACTGACAAATTGATCAATGTAGGACTGTTGCGAATATATATTACCTGAGCTTCTGGCTTTCAAACGAGAAATGATAGTTAATAGATCGAGAAAACTATTTTCCATCGTTTCTAAATCTTGTATTTTCTCTAACATTCTCTATCTAATTTAAATTTCGCAAATTACTGTTTTTTAAACAGGTGGTCACTTTATGGTATCGAGCACCAGAGATACTGCTTGGTGCTAAACGTTATTCGTATGCAATTGATATCTGGAGTATTGGATGCATATTTGCTGAGATGGCTTCAAAAGAGGCACTTTTTGCGGGTGAATCAGAAATCGCTCAATTGTATTCTATTTTCAGGTTTGTCACCTGCATTTATACCATTTATTTTTGTTTTTATTTTTCACTGTTAGCATTTTCAGTATAATGTCAACTCCAACGGAAGAAAATTGGCCTGGAGTAACGAAGTTACCTGATTACCAGGAGTTATTCCCTCAGTGGAAGAATTGTAATCTTGAAAAGTTCCTTGATAAGTACATGGACTCTGACGATTTGGCGATTTTGAAGGTTCCAAGCTTTTTTTTAGAACCTTAAATTTGAAAAATGTATAAACATGTGATAATTGCTAATTTTTAATACTACAGTAAAATTATCACAATTTTTAATACTACAGCAGCACTTCTTACAGGCAATGATTACGTACGATCCCGCACAACGAGTCTCAGCGAAGCAACTTTTAAAGCATCCTTATTTCAACAATATCGACAAAACAAAAGTGGTAGTGTGCGATTACGATCGGGCTTTAAAACTCTATTCTCTTTATCGCCCTATCTAACTGATCTCTCCTATTATTCCGTGTTTATCAGTCTGTCGTTTTCATCCCACTTTTTTCCTTTCCCGCACTTCTCTCTCGGTACTTTTAAATATGATCATCATATGAGTATATTTTCGTACTTTAATGAACACTGCGCAGGAATCATTATTGAAAAGTTGTGCTTCTTTGAAACAAAGTGTCTATATTTCAATTATTGCTATTTTTATGGAAAAATTTTGAGCGAAACATATGCGTGCAACAATTAAAGCTTTAATTCGAGATCGTAAGATAAAATTTCCGAAAGCTGTTCATTGTTGTCATTAATTTATGCTCAGAATCCAGTAACATTCTGAAGAGATAATAGCCTCACAGTTCTAATGATGCTCTATGTGTTGGACTATTTATGAAAATTTGGTGTTCCCGGGACATATTCTTCTGCAGATTCTAATCACCTCTTCTAACAATGAAAATGAATGTTCGGCACGCTTTTGTCAGTCCCAAATACGGATGAAAGCTGGGTGAACACTGTTAGGGTTTGCTTTGGATGATCAAATTCATTTTATTCCCAAGCTGAGAAAACAGGTCACAACTCAATATAAACAGTGATGAACTGTTGTAATGTACGGTGGCTGATGAAACTGTGCTAAAGGATTATTATAAATCGAAATTAGGCTGCTTACCGCTAACGCTGATTACACAGCAGAAACAATTATAAAAGAAAAGCTTCAAAAGGAAGAAGTAATGAAGAGTTGTAAAGTATAAGGACAATGAAATATAACTGTAAATTTGAAAAAATATTGTTAGGAAGCTATATCTCCAAATTCTGCAGAAAACTCTGCAATAAATAATCATCTGTTCTAAGCATCAGCTATTTAGAATTGAAATGTGATGGCAGTGAAATTTAGAGGATTCTTCTTAATTAATAAACTAATAACTTCTTTGTCATAGCTTCCGTTCGGCAATCTTTTTATTGATAACAAGACGACTTTTACATCATTTGCGAAAGTGATAAGGAATATGGGAAAAAGAGAAAATTGGATCTCCAATGCATGATTTAATGTTCTTTCGTTTTTTAGCCTATATAGAGCATTCCTTGTCTTAATCCAAACTTCACAGGACAGCAGAAAATGCATACGATCTTAGTTCAACTCGTGAACTTCTGCTCTGCAGGTGATATAAAATTGATATAACAAATATTTTTTTAAACATAATAAGTAATTCCAATAAATCACGGCTTAAAAGATTGGAAAAAATGTTTATTATTTAAATTGGAAAAGAAACCAATGACAGCCAGTAATATCTACAAGAAATCAAAAATAAGCCGGAAATAGTTATATTCAACATGCGATCCTATTACAAATATATCCCAAAGTTAGGGAGCAAAACATCTGAAGCATCGTTAGATATTGAACCAAATATCTGAGATAATAGTATCATCTATCAGCTGTTTTGTAGAATTATACATAAATTCATTCGCATTTCCGAAAATGGTTGTTAGATCTCATTAGTTTCCCATTAGATTTATTAAAATATATGAAGAATTATGGAAGCGATTTAAATCAGTTATATAACGGTACAAACATCAGAAGTAATAAACACACAAGAAAAAAAGCTGCTTCGACAAATGAGACCTTTTCCCTCTGAGATTTTGGGTTATGTTCTAGAAAATTCCATTCATTTTTCATTCTAGGAGTACTACCGTACTCCGCCCACGCGCGCTCATCGTGAGTCTAACGACAGTCAGAGAATATCTTTGCTAAAAGTCACGTAGGATGCATGGAATGGCTGCGAAGCAGGCTCCGTTCTCCCTCCTCCTCCTTTGCCTCCACCTACTCACAACTCATTTCCGTTCTTTCTTCCTTCCATCTTCCCACTCTTTCTTCCTCGCTCCCAGTTTACTTCCCCATTTATGTCAGTGTAAGGTTGGGCATAAACGCGAGTACATGCGTCAGTTTCATGCTCAGATGCGTAAATTTATGCTTAGATCCGTACGCTTGTACATATCCGTTATATATATATATATTTATTTATTTATTTTTTATATTTATATTTACATTATACATTTGCAATTGATGGCTTTGATTAGCCTTGGTTACAATATACATAAGATGCGTGTACTACGTTATTACATGGTGTTTTTTTTCGCTTTATGGTAATTTTAGGAAAGTTTTTAAAATTAAAATTTAATGTGCAAATTTTTTTTGCTTGCAGGTGGTCGTTTTGATTAGCCTTGGTTACAATACAGAGGTAAAATGCATGTACCATGTTATTATATAATTTTTTTTTGCTTTGTAGTAATTTCAGGAAAGTTTTCGACACTAAAATTTAACATACAAATTTTTTTTACTTGCAGGTGGTCGTTTTGATTAGCCTTGGTTACAATACAAGGTAGAATGCGTATAATATGTTATTATACAGTATTTTTTGTTTTATAGTAATTTTAGGAAAGCTTTCGGTATTAAAATTTAGTGTACTTTACAGCTACGTTACAGTGTACGTTACAGCATTAAGAGAACGATGGATAAAACTGCTTTGGATAAGTACGATCGAACTGAAATCCTTGGTCAAGGTAGTCAAAAATATGTTATATTGAAATTCTAGGGAAAAATCTTTAAATTTGGAATCCTGAGAAAAGATATGTAAGTTAAACATTTTTTACCTTTTTTATATTGCTAGGATCATATGGCGTCGTCTACAAAGGAATTGAGAAGAGCACAGGCAAATTCGTAGCTATGAAGAAGATGCGTTTGCAGCATGAATCGGATGGCATTCCTAGTACAGCTCTTCGTGAAATGTCGTTACTTAGAAGACTGAAACATCCTAACATCGTTTCGTATGTTATTTTCTTTGTGTAGAATTTCGAATATTCAATGTTTTGACCATCAAATTGCTGAAATAAAAAAGTGTATGTGAAGGCATCTTCCGTCATAATTTAGTTGCCATAAAGCAGTTATACAATTTTATCAACATGATGATAGCTGTATTTTGAAATAAGCAAAACATGTCTGATGCTGTTTTCCTAATGTAATATTGCTGATGCTAAAATGGATCAAATTTTGATTAATTTTAGTCTGATAGAAGTGATTTTGGACGAAAAACTGATTTACTTGATTTTCGAATTCATTAGCATGGATTTAAAAAAATGCATTGATCAAATTCCTTTTGGCGAACTGATGGAGAAAAATCAGGTTGGCGCACTTGTTTTCTTCCAGTTAACACCATAAATATTGTTCATTTCCCAAGCCGTCATTTTGCTGAGTATTCAGAAGAAAATTATGTAATTGAAACCTGATTTATTCTATTAATTGCAGCAAAAGTCGTACTTGTACCAACTTTTGCAAGGCATTTGTTTCTGCCACCAGCGCAATGTCATACATCGTGATTTGAAACCACAGAATTTGCTGGTTGACGAAAATGGTGGCCTTAAGATTGCTGATTTTGGCCTTGCAAGAGAACTGCAGTTTGCACAAAGGAAATATACTGATGTGGTAATTTCCTTTACCTCCAATTTCATATTTTAGCAAAAATTAGCACAATATTACATCTTTCCAAATCTTAATATTTTTTTCAAAGAAACTTGTTGCTTATATCTTTAAAATAATTTATATGAACTTATATTTGCAGAATTTTCTGTATTGCAATTTACCATATAAACTTTGTCTGCAGGTGGTCACTTTGTGGTATCGACCGCCTGAAATATTATTAGGGTCCACCCATTATTCGATGTCGGTTGACATGTGGAGCATCGGATGCATTTTTGCTGAAATGGCCATGAAAGTAGCTCTCTTTAGAGGTGATTCGGAAATCGATCAGATTTTCCGTATTTTCCGGTTCGTTTATTTTTAATTTAATTTCTGTTCAATTGCGATGATGCATCATTATTAAGATTTTCAGTATACTGTCGACTCCGAAGGATGAAATAGAACGTGGAGTGTTAAAAATTCCGGATTTCATGGAATGCTATCCGGATTACGTGGGAAACAAACTTTCAGAAGTTCTTGCTGGCTATATGGACGAGGATGGAATCAAAATCTTGAAAGTATGGAAAATTAATTGGCATTTTGAAAGTTTTTTAGCTTGGTAAATGTCAAATGAGGCTGTTTTAAATGTCGAATTTTATTCACTAAATGATTCTTGGACACATTTCCACTTCTATTATGTACTATTATATTCTTTGCAGCAAATGCTTACTTACGATCCGTTAGTGCGAGTCTCTGCGAAAAAACTATTGAAGGATCCGTACTTCAACGACCTTGATCGCACAAAGCTTCCAGCGGGCGATTATGACGGATTTGATGTGCCACATCGCATCTTCTTTTAGTCCTTTTCTCCCATTTCTGCACTGAAGTGCGTTGAGTTTTCTACTTTTGTAGTGTCAAATTTTTCTGATGTGCAGAAATAAAATGACTACAATTTCAAAAGTGAAATTAATCTTTAAGTGTTTATCTTCTTTCTTTTAAAACTATGAAATTAATCTTTAAGTGTCCATCTTCTAGTAGCATTTCGAATGATTGAATGCTCGTATCTCTGCGTTTAAAATTTTTTCTTTCTTTTGTATGTGACAGTCTTTTTTCGCAGTAAAGTTTGTTTTTTAAGGCATGTTCATTGACAAGAACAAACTTTGCATGTATTTTAGAATTACTTAAATTTATTCCAAGATTCCAATTTCCATGAAAAATCGACAGAAATTCTAACACATAATAGTATGATGTACGCAGCTGTTTTCATTAACTTTATCTTGAAGATAGTCTTGGAGACCTCAGAACAATTTACTAAAGTATAAAAAACAGTACTTCTATAAGATTCGAAGTTAAAGTTTCCAACTGTCTCTATGTTAACATCATATCAACGATGAATTTTTGAAAATTTTGACATCTTCCCTATGATATCTTCTAAAGATAATATCGAATTAGGAGACAAAGTTGGGAAAACAATTTTCCTTATGGTGAAGAGTTCGGTGTATTTTATGCTTACTTTCAAGTCATTATCATTGGATCATTAAACTTCCATTAATTGATTATTATTCACCGACAATGACTCGCTTACATTATCTATTGCTCATAGTTTGATATGAAAGTACGGTATCACTGATGAGTAGAATATGTCTTGCTGACTTCATCCAGTATGTTTATCATTAAAAGGAATTTTCAGCATTTGCCAAACTTTCCAAATAAGCTGACGAAAGAAATTTCCATAGTTTGATACACTATCTGATGTCAGTATCGTAATGAGAATTTCAGCGTTATTATGACGAAGTATCAATATTGAAATCTAAACAGAGCATCTCAGTGTTTCATCAAATTTTGTGCAGATCTAACAATGTACTGTCTCAGCAAATAAGGTTAAGCCAAAGATTTTTAATTGGCTATTTTTTCCCTTCCGCTTTTCTACTTTTCCTTCCCTTCTTTGTCGCAGTGTTTACCATTTTTATACAGGAGATTCGTTAGTCACAAACATCAAAAAATTTAGATTGTGCACAACGACAAGAAAAAAAGGAAAGAAATGGCAATTGTAATTAGGTCAAAATGACAAAGACAATGAAGGATGTGTCATTCGAATGTGTTATTGACATCAACCGAACGGAGTTCATTTTAAATTTCTAGCTGAATCGTCTTCGAACAAACGTTTGTCGGTAATTTTTTTTTGCGTTTTACTCTACCAGAAATGTTCGCGTGAAACATTGTGTGATAATCCATTGATTGGATTGTTCATTAAGCTAGTAACATTAATCTCTATGTAGAAATATTGTTCATTAAACTGTACTGAAATTGATAAATAGATATTGGAATGTGTGGAAATCGGGCCTAAAATTGTTAATGGAAATTGGACACTTCTGTTTTACAAACTGAACAGTTTTAGTATGAAGATCGAAACTCGATTACATTTGATAATGTTGATTTGGTTATGCATTTTATTTGCCTCTGATACATGCGGTAATTTTTTTTATTTTGTTATAATTAGTAACTGTAAAATATTATGAATCATTTCAGTGATTTTTCCAAAGCACATAGTGTTCAATAATACTGAATTGATTTGAGTTATAACAATGAGTTGTAAGACATTCAGTCATTATATAACAATCAGATTTTATTTTCAATCTTTTTTTCAGGACAAATGTCATTTAAACAAAAAGATGAAAATGAAATTTTTGACGTAGGTTTTGGAAAGTTTATTGCCAGAGCTGACCTTTCGAGTTTTTTAAACAATGATCCAGGAAGTATGTCGAAATTTGGAATGATCAAAAATGAACCGGATGGTGGGACGTCTGATAATTTGAAGGTAACGAAGTTGCTTAGTTCACTACTAGTTGTGATTGTCAATATGACATTTACATAAATAAAGTAATTACGAAGAATCGACAAATAAACAAATAACTTTGTCATACACGATAAATGCGCTTATCAATAAGATTATTCTATATTAAGGGTGTTTTTTACTGATTTTTAAAAGATTTATTGAATTAATCTAACAAGTTTCTTTTTTTTAGAAATCACATGGTATCAATAATAAAAACGGATTTGATAAACAATCATCCGAAAACGATATGATGTTTGTACCGTCAAGGTCCCAACAAATCTATAATTTTTTCATTTTTTTTGTTCGAGCTTGCTGAATTTGAATAAAATACAAATTTGTTCAGATCAGTTGTAATGAAATGCGAGCATATCTTAAAAAAGCGATAGTTCATATATGCCCCAGAATCCAAATAGACTTTTTATATTTCTTGTAATACTGATTATTTTTACTACTTTTCAGTGAAAGAATTCCTGAAAAACTCGCATTACCAGTTTTGGATGAATCATTAATGATCGCCGGTATTACATTTTTCACAGTTGTTTTCTGATATTTTATTTGTGTTTTGTTTTATGCAATTTCGAAATTATAAATTCGATTGTTATTGGTTAAAATATCAACTGCTTTCAGCTGGAAAAACCACTGAAGAAATGGTGAAAGAATTTAGAAAATACGAAAAAATGAAAAGTGCTAGCACTGAAATTAGTCAAGCGGATGGCGAAATTCAAGAATCAGCATCGCAAATGAGCGCATTTCTTCACAGGTTGTTTGGATTATTTTTTATTCTAATTTTTTCTTCCAAAAAATTGGACAGCTAAGTAAGTTGAAAAAAATCAATAATTTTGAAATGCAAATTAGGAAATCTTTTCCAGTGTGGCAGATGGAGATGCTATTGAAAAGCTGGTTCGGGATTCAAATTTTATTCATGCTAACGGAAATTCAAATTTATTTGAGCCACACGTCCAGAATTCGTTAAATTTCCTCACACTCAATGCATCTGTTTTTAACCTGAAAATGGTAACAGTGACAGATGCTCCTACCCTGGATGCTTTGGATTATACTATAGGAAATCCGCCGGACGCTTCCATTATCTGGAGCAATCCACAAGTTTTTGTTAAACCTATCCATATTGCAAAGTTCCATTCAGGTATAGTTTTCAGTGTTAGCGTACTTATAATACAACTGTAATTGTAAAATGAAACTTTGAATATAAAATTACTCTACCAAATATTTATTGAGATGGGTAATATTGAGCAATGACTTGAAAATTATTTCAGCTTATATAACAGAAACTACAAATGGGTTCTATTAAATTAAAGCCCAATATTTACCACTTTGGTTTTTTTCAGGCCATGAAATTTTATCTGTAAAAGCGCATGACACATTTAATGGTTCAATTGAATTCATATGTATGCTACCGGAAGTTGTGTTTTGTGTTACCGATTTACTCAGCAATGATAGTTATCGGTTACGGATTGTTTATACCAGCACTGCGAACATTACGAATTTCAGTTTGCCTCTTACCATCAGAACACGGACCCACGAAGGAAATTCATATAAGGTTATATTTATTTTGCGTTTATATTTTATAAAAGTTTTACATATTTTGTTATAATTGTTTTATCACATCCAAAATTATGTATTTGCAGAGTTGGAACGCTTCCATACATTTCGTTTCGGATGATTTGAATTCGGATGATAAAATTCAGTTCGAAATCCCAAGTGTAACGACTCAGCAAACTGCTGAACATCAGGCGGAAGCAATAATTGGTAATGAATTCCATGTACAACCAAATGTTATTGCTTCAGAGGAGCAACCAGTTTCAATCTGGAACGGATCCACTATTCAGCTTGAAAAGCCAACAAGAAAGCCGGAAGCGCCTGTTTTTATTTTTATACCACATTTCGAGCATAACAGCTATGAAATATATGTACCGGAAGGAAAAAACAAGGTTCAGAAGAAATTTTAATTTCAGTTTTTTAGGCTCATTTTTTTTAAAATAATTTTAATGTCTACTACAAAAATCATAGAGTTTACGTATCGATGGAGAAATATTGAACGAATTTTTTAGTTTTATAGTCTTTTTTATAATTTTTGGTCTCTCGGAGAATCCAAATACACTACAGGATTCGATGATTGTCGCTATAGTTTACTTTCTAACCCATCATGATGATATCGAACCAAAATTTTCAATTCTATCTGAGCCACTGCAATGGTTTTATCTGGGTGAAATGGAAAAAGAAACGGTATTTTTGTGAATCGTTTTCATTCCGTTTTATTAATATTTTGTTTCAGTTTTGGCCTTTTTTATTACTGATATTAAACAGCGGATTATTATCTTTAAACCCTTTCAAAAAACACTTATCGGATGCTTTTTTGTACAGAATCAGTATCTAAATCCACCAATCCTTAAATTCATCTCACTTTACTAATATCCTGCCGATATTATATATGTTTATCATTTGACTTATTTATGCATCACTAAAATATTTTTAAATTTGTTAATTCAAGCCTTTGCAACATCGCAAACCTAAAAACATTTATTAAACATGTATTTTCATTCATTGATCTAATAGTATATTATGTTTGAGAATGCAAACCGTCTTATTATTGCGATCAAACTTATGCTCCATGATGGTGCTGACGTTGATTTCAGAAAAACCGACAATGGCCAATATAAATTTCAAATTAAAGTACCGTATTTTTCTTCGAGTGATTTTGTAAATCATAGAGGTCTTTCAAATAATATAAAATTTTATCAGTTTTATTATTTTCTTCCAGGCTAACCAAGGCAGTTTTGAAACTACCACAGATATCAATGTTGAAGTCCTGACATTTGCTACTAAAGGAACGTCTTATTCTTTGACAGTAACAACAATTTCTAGTGTGACTGAAACATTAATGATGGATGAACTTACCACACTGAAATTTCCTATTGATTCAGATCATGCTATTACAGAGTCTTTTGAGGATGGACCCGGAATCGTTACTGTGACTATACCAAGTCTGGAACAAGTAGATATAGACACATCTGCTACTCATGAAAATTGGAATATAAAAGAAACGCAAGCTGGACTTGCAATGAGTACTCTGGAAACTATAGGCGAAACTTTTATCGAAAAGCTGGCTAATGTTCAGGAACTAGGAACTACAGAATCTGTTGTAACAACTCATGATGGACCTGAATTTTCCCGTGCTACTGTATCACAAAGTGGGCAATCTGCTGAAGAATTATTATCATTTGCAGAAGAATCTCTTGCACATGAAAATTTTACAGAAACCTTCCAACCGACCGTTTATGATACTGAAGCAGTAACTAATACTACTGAATCTATAACAGAAAAAGGATCAGGAAAATCTTTCTTTTTACGAGTCAAAGAAATAGCAAAATATCAATCAGAATCAATGACCAAAGCAAGTCCTTCCTTAGTTAATATTCCTTTATTTAGGGAGTCATTCGGACAATTTTCCAGAAAAACCTCAGAAAACTGGACAAATTTTCCACTTAAAGAAATTCTGAATAAAAAGCAAACTATGGATGAGTTTGAATCATTACAGGAACACGAAATTATTCCAGCAACGCCTCCAGAAAGTTTTCGGAATGATGGTTTTACCCGTACTAATATTGATAATTTGGATGCCATCTATTACAATTCAGTTTCATCTGAACGAGGAACATTTATGACTACCGAAATTCATCGAAATACAATAACGGCAGGAATGGGTCACAGCTTTAAAGATAATGAATTCAATGAAAATGATGATAATTTCTCCTCACACGGCCAAGGAGAACTACCGATAGACCATAAACCAACAACTACCGTCGTTTCATCAGTACAAAATGGCAACAGCTTATTCTCAAGTATTCCAGTAGAAGATGGAAAAAGCTTACAAAACAAATTTGGTGTATCCCTCATCCCAGTGACAACAATACCCGCACGGAGGACTGACGGTAACATTAATAACTTATACTGGAGCTCTCAAGATGACAAATATTTTGAAGAAAACTTCAAAAATTTTGCACCAAACGTTAAAACAAGCGAGAGTATACAACTCAACTATGCCACTACTACAGAATCAGCAGACTTCACGATAGATGAACGGATTACTAATATGGGTGTTGATAATGACGACATCAAGTACACCGATAGTTATTTGAGCACCAGTACTGGAAATAATCGTTATACTTCTACACATACTAGTAGTGTTACTTGGAAAAATCACATTGATCATATTAGTACCATTAATAATAATGATACGACTGTCACTCCAAGTGATGCAACAGAAATAATTGGCACAGATCGAAGTACTGATGCTGCTCTTCTTCAGTCAACAATCAGCTTAACAGACAATATACATGTCAATTCAGATTATAGAATGAATGAAAGTTGGAATGAAAGTAGCGATGAGAAATTTGAAATCGACAAGTTGCAACAGACAGCGAGTGATAAAACTACAATTGCGCTTGTGTTACATCCAGAAACAGGAAGTGAAGTTAAAGGAGAACGACCTAAAGAAGATGACAGTGCAGAGAATGATTTTAGAACCAATAAGGTGCAATCCCAAGAAACAAGTAAGCCTAGTACAGACTTTCTATGATCAAATATTTTTGAAACATCCAGGATTTCACATCTTTTGTAAACTGTTAAGAACAGTATTATTTTGAATAATTGAATAAGTAGCGAATCATGCCAAGACGAAATTAGTGGTTTGTTGTTTTCATCATTTTAATTATCTGTTAGTTTTAGCGATAGATGTGAAGTTCAAAACCATCGAAGGAGGAAAATACGTTTTACCTAACGAATTTAGAGATTCCGACATTTTACCTGATTTCGATATTATCATTACCGCTAATAACATGGTAAGTCTTATAAGTTTTCGGAAGTCTTGAAGTATTTTTTTCCCAAACAATAAGATTTGGGAAACTTGATTTCTTTTTTAGGATCATAATGATGTAATTATGGTATCAGTAAATTCCTCTGCACTGGAAGTCATTCCGCGTCGTATGCAGCCTGGAAAAACGGTTTTCCTTGCTGTTCGTGATGCTGAAAAACTGGATCGCGATCTTTTAGATGGCTCCGTTGTTGTCAAGGTGAAGTTTACTGATTCAAAGTTCTGGAATAGTATTGGATATATCAGATTTTATCCTTTCAGATTGTCAGATTCCTAGAATTTGTTTTATTTCTTCATCAAGGTTTGTCTACATGCTTTTCATCAATTTATTAATTTGTTTCGAGTAAATCGAAAACTTTAGTAAATTCCGTTTTCTTAGTTTCGACTGTTTCGATCGATAAATTGTAAAATAAAAAAAAATGTAATATGAAGGTGAAACCATGTATCCCTCAATGGAATTGCTATTTTCAGGTTACTGCATCTCAACGAACACGTCCGTCAATAACGTCATCAAAAATGATTAACATCATAAGAGATGAAAGTTTGAACAATGAAGCACCAGCATTTTTGTTTCCTGAATATGATTTCCACGTAAATGAAGGCAGCATAACAGGACAAAAAGTTGGTCAGATGGAAGCTGAATTCACGAATCATCGTGGGCATGGAATTATCACTTATCAGCTGATTGGTCCTGGAAGTGAATTGTATGGTCTATACATTTTGTTACAATATACTTATCCACATATTAGAAAATCAAAAAAAAATTAGCTTAAACTACTTAAATTAAATTTACAAAATGCCCAGAATTACATTTATCTGAAAATAATATTATTTATGCATGTTTTAATATTATTTTAACACGTTTAATTAATAGTTTTAAGTTCAAGTTTTACTTTCACTGCCGTTTTTAAAAATGGTTTGTAAAAAAATCCAAAAAAGAAAGGATAGAGAAGAAGTATTATTTTTTGTCAAGTTTTAAAAGATTAGTTGTATATTCATTTGAGATTTGCGATAAATGGAGGTACGGTAAGCGTCTCATGTCCAACTGTCCTGCCATGCTTAGACCGGGAACAAACTTCTGCATATCATCTTCTTGCTATTGTTACTGATCCCAGTAAGTCCTTCAACTAGTCATTCCATTTTTTCTTTCTCCTTAGCTATATCATTTGTTTAAGGATACAGATTTTATATTTATGATGTGTATCTTTACCATCAACTTTTTATTGTTGGCATTACTTTGAACACGAATTTTTCAGTATTTTTCAGTTATTCAGTCAATCTATTAAATTACAAATTTTCACTACATTGCGTCTTTACCTTTGCTATCAGACTAAAATTCAAAAAAACACTTTTTTTGCCAGAACAGATCCAAGAATGTTGCTAATTTCTGGAATAGATCAGATCCAGATTGTCCGAATCTGAGTTTTGTCATCAAATCAGCTTTATCATCTTTCGATGTGTTTGAATCAAGATAGTATACAATTTTCCTGTTTTTAAGATGGTTTAAAATCGGTTCCTGCAATCGTAAAAATTTTTATCGATGACCGCAATGACAATGGTCCAATTCTGGAAACATTACAAAATGAAATTACGGTATCAAATGGCCGTCTCACAAAGCCCTTTGTTGTAAAGGTAATAAAGTGCGATTTCGAATAAGTAAATCAAAATGACAGTAAAGTGAAGCAACTTCTAACAAACAAAAGTTAAATTGTGGGAAATATCTCAATTTTATGGGATAATTTATTAATTAACAGATAAAAGATGACGATGCAGCACCACATAATATCAATGAAATAACCATAGACGGCACAGCATCAGCATTTATTTCGCTGGAAAAAGCCCGTGATAATATCTATTATGGACGGCTTTGGTCTTTACCAGCAGCGGGGATTTATCAACTGATTATCACTGCTCGTGATCCTGATGGAAACATTCCAGAGCAAAAAATCACTGTTAATACACAAGTGTTGGTAAGTTTATCTTTATTTTTTCAATCCAATTCTGTCCATTCGAATGTTTCATTCCACAGTGCATCCGAAATTTGCTTTTGACTTATTTGTCTAAGATTTGTTCCTCAGCAAATATCAAAATAAGTGATAATCCTTTCATTTTTTGTTTTTATATTCTTAATTAAAACGAAAGCAAGTTGAAAAATCTTTACTTCAGAATACTGTGACGAAAGCTCATTTCAAACGAGCCAAATATGAAAGGACTATTAATACCGAAAAACTATTTAAAGGTTTTTTTTTCTTCTGGACATCTTAAATGAACTCAGAATTTGATTCGATAAATTCGAGAATTGGAAAAAATACCTAACTCTTTTAGGTAATTCTATCCTGCAACCGGAACTGGAAAATGCTCCATCCGATGCATTGCGATTTATTCTGCTAAGAAATGATCCCGGTTGGCTTTCTGTGAATAAATATACAGGAAATGTCATTGTTGGCGATGTCCCGCGGTAAATCTTCAACATCACAAGTTACAAATATTATTCGACCACAAAATCCTGCGAAATACCAAATTTTAATAGCGTTATTCAATGTCATTCAATGGAACAACCACCAAATGAAAATTTCCGAAAATTTGAAAATTAAAAAGAAATATTCATTACAATATGTATACACTTTACTTTATAGAACCGGTATCGTAAGTGGAAAATATAGCACATCCATCGCAGCAGTGAATCGAACTGATGGCAGGCTCATCACAGAATCTGTTCTTGTTCTTACGGTAATTAACGATAATCACGTGAAGAAATTGTTTACCAAAAAGCTTACTGTCAAGTCCTTACGTAAAGGTTAGTTAAAGAGCTTACTGAATCAGATGTGATGCTTTGTTAAAGTCTGATAGAAATTATTAATTGAAATTCAACTTTCGCAGTATAAGACGAAGCTTCTATAACATAATTTTATTCTGCGAGTTGCTAAAATTTTGTATACATCAGATTCAACAGTAAGTCGTCAAAAAGTAGAAATACTTCCGGAACATAACAAAGCATCAATAACGATCATGCGAGATAGTGTCAGTGCAGTTGATGAGCAACTTCATTGCATTCACCTTGATAAGGTATTTCTTTTCTTATTTCAAGTGTATGCTTGAAATTCTATCGCTGAAAAGTGTGCAATGATTTTGATGAGTCTCCAAGCATGAACTTTTGAAGGGAATAAAAATGGAATTAGTAGAATTGATTTTTCTTTGAATTACAGAGTGCAATATCAAATAGTCACGGTATAATAATAATGCATATGAAGCGATTACAACAGATACGGATGTTACAGTTCAACTTATCCTCAAAAGAAGATGCTAATGATTCCAGTATGTATAACAATTATATACAAAACTATGATATTATTATTTTGAACCCAATTTAAATTATTTCCATCAAATTTCAATCTTTGAATATATAAATTAAAAATGGTACATTATCTTAATTCCAATAATACAACAAACGATGTTAATATATCAATGAGACATATATTGACATGTGCATATTATGATCTGAATATATACCATATATTTTTGGATAAATAGCTTGTAGCAAATGAAATTTAAGCAAATTACAGCAAAAGTGATGCTGTTTCTCAGTTCGGAGCCAGTGGAGATAGAACACGAACGTAAACGACAAGCACAACCAAGATTCGGTCATCCATGGAGAAGTGATATGAATATCATTCCAGTGACTTACTAATACTTAGTTTATTGTTTGCAGAGATGATTTAAAAGAGATGATAATGCATGAGATGGTTTAAAAACTTGCTTATTCTACATATTTGATCATTTATTCGCAATCTTTTATTTGTTATTGGGCGCTTTCGTTCACTTATAATATTTCAGTTGCTGTCATAACATTTTTTTCATCTTTTTATGCAGAACTTTTTCAATTGAAATTGTATTCGTATTATTTTCAGATCAAATTAGTTGAAAATTCGCCAGAAGGCTACACAATTATTTCGTTGCCAGCTTATAACCCGTTGAATGGAAGCAAAATTATGGACCTAAGGCTTTCAGGGGAAATGGCACAACACTTTACTGTGGATGGAAGAAGTGGTTAGGTTTTAAAGAAACAAATTTAGGCTAATCTGAGCTTTCGAATAAAGCAAGCGAATGTTTGCGATTGGTCATAAGTCATCCTTACAATACAATAGCAAAACATTATATATTATAAAATTTATTGCTCTTGTTCCTGTAGCTTTTAAAAATTCAAAAGTTTACAAAGCAACTGATTTTTATCTAATTTTCGGTAGTTGCATTGTTAATGATGAAAAAATTCATTGTAGGAGATGTACAGGTTTTAACACCTTTCGATTTTGAAGCGATGGAACCAGAATCACATATATTTGATATATTACTGATCGCAGGTAAAGAACCATATGATACAGTGGCAGTGCTACGAGTTGAAATTATAGACGTTGATGACAATCCGCCAAAAATAGCCAAGTTTGGTGACTATAACTTTGATGATGTTCGTTTTATTTATGAAGTCTATTAAATTTCGTCTCATCAAATCAGATCTTCTCTTTTTTATATTAATATGTTTTGATAATAGAGCAAAGACATAAGGGTAAACGAGTAAAAACTTTCTATCCTGTTCAGTTTTGGTCATTTGGAACCTAATCCCACATCTTAAATGTTAATTAATTTGTCAATTAACACACTCTGTAAATCTTCCATATATCAGTAATAGAGAATTTTTTGGCCTACCTTTGATGATGTTGTTAGTTTATGGTTTGGCAGTCCTAGGGATATAATTGGAAGGTGGCATTCAGTTGAAAAATAATCATTTAGCACTTGAACCAAAATTTGGTGATGTTTGAAAATTTTTATGCTTTGCAATATGATCCTGATCAAATGTGTTTTGAATATTTTTATCATTGCATAAAATCTAGCTGACGATTGCGGAAAATTCACGCCCTGGAACGGTGCTTTTTGAAGTCCAAATATCGGATCCTGATCATTTGTATGGTAAAACAGGTATCTTCAACTATGCATTAACTGGTGATGGTGCAGCTAATTTCCAGGTTAAAAAGGTAAGGATTTGGCAAGTCTATTAAAAATAGCCTTGAAATCAAGTTGGGATAAGCAAATGGTTAAATAAATTTCACTTCAAGAGCCATTTTGAGTATAGCGAAATAAACACACCTTGTTCTTTTCAGATAAGCGATACGGTAGCAGTTGTCGTTTCTCCTGCTGCTGATTTGGATCGAGAAAAAGTTGAAGAAATGGTTGTTTTACTGAAAGTTACTGATTCCGGTGGAAACAGCGATAGTGTTGTGGTAAGATTTCAAAAATTTGGGAAAACAAAGTGATAATAATTTGTTCTACTACTAAGCGAGACGGTGATAGGCGAAAAATTCAAAAAATTATGCAGCAGTGCTAAAAATGGTGATAACTGGCATTCGTTATCTGAACTCTATATTGATCGATTTAAATCACTCTAATCTGTTTACTACCGATTTACAATTTGGATTAAAATATTTAAAATTTGAAGAGTAAAACTCCCACTGCAGGGAAGAATTACAATAATAGATGCAAACGACAATGTGCCCATTTTCATTCATAACGAATACAAAGTTGAAGCGGTGGAAAATTGGCCTGAAGCAACGGTACTAACTTATGTGCATGCTGAAGATAAAGACAAAGGCCTAAATGCAGATCTACGTTACTCGTTATCACCAAAAAATAATCAATGTATTCTTTTTTTAACTTGACGATACATCAAAAAGGATTATATTTCTTCTTAGACATTACCAATTGAAAAATTTTAAATTTACCATAGAGAGACAGGCTCATTAACTAATCAACATTTCTGTTCTTAAATTCATATCCCATTAGTAAAAACTTTCTCTAGAAAATTTGCAGCATTTATTATCAAGATTATTACTAAAATTAAAAAATTGTCAATACATTTCTAATAAAGAGAGTTACAACCCTGATATTTTTCGTACGTATATTGATCACTTGATAAGGGTAGTAATCAAGGCTAAACTTTTGAGTAACAATTCTTAAACTATTTTCAATTGAAAAGTTGATATCTATCTGTCAAAAAGGATTTTTTACCGGCAGTTAATCAAAAATCCAACAAACAGATTGTTAAAAATTATCTCACATTTCGATTTTAGTAAGTGAAATACAAAGAAATTTTAGCTAAAATCAAACTTGAAGTTACTATGAAAGAAATGAATGTGAAGGAGACATTTCCAAAACAAGGAATATATTCGATTATTATTTTTTAAAAATAGTTATTGTGTCTTAAAAATCGAGCCATATTTGAATATTATGCATTTGCCAAGGAACTAATATGATATATAATTTCAATACAATTTTGTGAATTATTAATTTTAAAGAATAAAAAGAATCTCCACAGTAATTTTGAAATAGTTATAGACTTTGAAATCGATCCGGTAAATGGAGTAATACGTACGAAACAAGCACTGATTGGTCTAGCTCGAGCACATCCGTACGAATTCTCAGTTGTAGCAAATGATCAAGGTTGACTCTGATATTTTTTTAACTTCTTCACAATTGTATTTTCAATTATACGCTCAAAGAATTGAAGCTGTTGAAAAATATAATGTATGAGTGCAGAACTCTTTTCAACCCCAACTATTCTTTGATCAAGGAAAGCATGACCCAAGAGAAAAAACAAGTGAAGTGTAGAACGGAACATGAATAAAGGAGATTTACCTGTATCAAAGGATTATTCTACGAGCTACCTTCTGTTAACTGATTTATCCTCTCCATACCTTTGCATTTTTATGATAAATTTTTTAAGAAATTAACTTAACCATCAAACCGAAATTATTTCATTCTTATCTCACTAATTTCAAAATTTGTAAATATATCTAACCGTTTATGGTTTTAAAAGAAACGATGAAAGTTTATTTGAAATAAAATTTAATGATTCAACATTAAATAGATCAGTGAAATTTCCAGAAAGTCCCTTTCTGTGCTGAATTTAGGTATACCACCGCTATCAGCCAGTACAACTGTTAGTATCCATGTACTCGAATCTTCGTCATTAAGTCATGCTGGTGACGACACGGGTATACATATTGTATCACCCTCTGTTCATTTCACTTTACAACTTGATGAGGTTGGATTTCTAATTTTCTCCTAACATAAATCAAATTTATAATAGTTTTATTTCGGTGGTGACCATAACGTCGTATTTTTAGCGACAATAAATTAAGAGCATGATGAGCTTCTTAAAACCAACTATCTATTCCATTTTTTTTGCTTAAGCTAAAAGTCGAATATAATCGAATATAATTATTAAATGCTGAGGATATTAGTTACATGATAGCTTCATGTTACTTTGAAATATTAGACAGTAATCATGAGTTTTATGTTCCTTTTTTTGCAGAATATTCCAGCCAATAATCACATTTATTCAGTCCGAGCTAAACTTGGCGGTTTTAATGAGCAATTTGGCCGGGAAATTAAGTATTCAATAACGGTTAGTTATTGATAGGAAAGCTAAATTAATATTAATGTTTCTTATTTGAAGCCTATCAAATATAATTTATGATGTGCATAGAATCTGTATATAAATTTAATATTTCGGCTAGATATAGGATAAACAACGAAATAATATTTTATCATTTATAGAAATATTAACTTTTCAAGATGAACCTGCGATATGATCAGTTGCGAGAATATCTATACTAAATTTCGATTTTAACAGTGTTGGAATTTCTAAATCTTTAGCTGTTTATACTCAAGTAATATAAGTCAATGTTTATCGAACTCCATCAATTCAAAAAGAGAAAAGACTTGATTTTAGCCAGTGGATAATGCAACGGATGGCGGATGGTTTACAATCGATACAAATAGCGGGGATCTGTTCACCCTACAAGAATTAGACCACGAACTTCAGCCTGCAATAACTGTTAGTTTATTTTAATTTGGGTGAGATTCTAATACATAAAATTCTTTACAATGCAAATAATCAAAACAAGCCACTCATTTGTACTTCCCTTCTATATCTATTGAAATCGATCCATTAAAACAATGTAAGGCTAATATAGACAATTTTTCCATAAAAGTTTACCATATGAACTAAAGTTCCTTTTTGAAAATATTTATTTCGTTTTGCTTTTTCACTCGCAAACCGATGTTTATTTCTTTTTCTGTTTCATCCAGTTGAGTCGTTTCTTCCATATTTATAACTACATTACTTTGTCATTTGAACACTACATTTCATATTCAAATTGGCACTTTAGTAAAGCTCTCAAATATTTTGTATATGTAGATTGGCAAAGCACATTATCCTGATTAATACTTTTAAAATTTTAAATACAACAATAATGTTC